>VZRH01007920.1:63273-73428 GCA_013397555.1 Urocynchramus pylzowi | reverse complement strand
CTCAGACCCCATCGGGGGGGACCTGATGGGGCTCAGAGGAGAGTCGGACCCCGACAATGGAACCTGACAGGGTCTGAACCCCAAGCTAAGGTGCCCCTTAGCTTTAAAGAGGGTGAGACCCCAAAATCCAGAAAATTCTGGTGGGACCAAATGCCCGCCCAGAGATGGCCAAAGGGAGATTCCAGCCCTGCCCTTGGGCTCGGAAACAACTTAAGGTCCCCCCGAAGGACCAAACAAACCACCCACAACCAAAGGCACTTCATTTTTCCTAATAGTTTAATTAGACTTTAATGATTTATTGCTCATCTGCAAGGATTAATATTGCATTCATTAAAAATCATTCCTATACAAAATAAACCTCTCGCTCCCGGCCCGCCGCTGCCGCCGCCGTCCCCCCGGGCTCCCCCAGCATGGCTTATACAGACACAGAGCCCTTGGCCGAGATTCCACCCGGGACGGGTGGGAACGGGGACCCCCGGGCACGGGGGCTCACAAGGAATGGGGGCTGCTCCCCATCCTTCCCACAAACGCCCATCCCAGCTTGCTAAGCCGTCCCCAGGGAGGTCTGAGGGATGGTGGAAGGGACCCAGGTGATCCCTGGGATCTGTGGGGGAGCGAGGCAGGCGATCCCCAAAATCTGTCCAGGAGGAGACCAGGCAGGGTGGGAGAGAGGAACAGTCAGAGGACATGGAGGGGGATGATCTCAGCACCTCTCCCATCCCCTGGCCCTCCACGGAGCTTCGCACCCCCCAAAACCTGCAAATTCCCGGGAAGGAGCCGTCCAGGTGGATCCCTGCTAAGGGGGGAAGGAGCAGCTCCACCATCCAGGAGGTGCCAGCAGCTCCTTCCCTCCCTTGGGTGGGGAAAGGAACAGGAGCCAGAGGAACCTCAGCGGGTTGGAAGGAGCTTCCCACTCCCCAGCACAAGCTGGGAAAGGGCAATGTCGGCAGGAGGGCACGGAGGAGGTGATGGGAGCAGCTGGGACACATGGGGAGAGGGTGAGGAAAACGGTGACAGGGAGCAGAGGGGCCGGGCTGGGGTATGGGGAAGGCTCATCTCTGCATCCAGCTCAAAAGAAAAAATAGTGAAACACCCCCAAAACCCACCCCAGACACCCTCAACACCACCCAGCACTTCCCAGTGGGAGATGGGAAGGCGGCCACGTCCCCAGTGCTTCCTTTTTAAAACATCTAATAACAATCCCCGCCCTCTAAAACATCTCTGAAAGGATCAAAAAGGAAAAGAGGAAGAAAAAAACAAATAAACAAATGGAAAAAAATGTTTAAAACTCAATTAAGGTGCAGTTTGGCTAAAAAATAAAACAAACAAAAAACCTAGGAGAGATGAGGATAATGCTGGGAAAGCGACCCCCATCCAGATTCAGATTAGCACCCTGAAACACTGAACTCCCCTGGACTCAGGTGGCCAGCAAACCCAGGCCAGTGGCCACCAAACCTGGGCCACCTCAGCGCAGGGACCTGGGCTGGGCTTGGGCACAGTCACCCCCTTTGCCAGGTGTCCTGCAGGCCACTCTGCTCCCAGGAAGCACCCGGAGCAGGGATCTAGCAGCTAAAACTGGGCTCTTTAAGGCAATTTAGAAGTTGCAGATAATCCACACAAAGAAATAGAAGATAAGGTAGAAGAGCATCTCCGGATCCACAGGGAGCCCGGCTGAGACCGATGTGGGCTGGAAAGGTGGGAAAAATACAAAATAAAAGCCAAAATAAACCATTGCTGCAGGAATGAAGGGCCCTCGGCCCAGCAGGAAAAGGAAAGCCCCTCCTGGAGCCAGGGCTGGGAATCAGCAGCTTCAGCCACACGAAAGCAAGAAGCAAATCCCAGGTTGTCTGGCAAGATCAGACAGGGATGCGATCATGGAAAAGGGGGAGAAAAGAAAACCTGACCTTAAAATCACAGATAAAATGTAAAAACAGGTTCTGGTGGTAGTTAAGGAAAAAAAAAAAAAAGGTAAACAAAAAAAAAAAATAAAAATTAAAAAATAATCTCTCAAATGTTGCCTTGTGTGGTCTGGTCCTTCATGGAAATGGTCCCGTCAGTATCTAGGAGAGAAGGAAGGGACAGTGAGGGACATGGGAGCTGCTGCTGTGCCAGGGCAAGGGGATCCCCCTGGCATGGGATTCCAGACTGGTTTGGGCTGGCAGGGACTTTAAAGCTCATCTCATTCCACAGGCAGGGACACCTTCCACTGTCCCAGGGTGCTCCAAGCCCCATCCAGCCTGGCCTTGGGCACTCCCAGGGATCCAGGGGCAGCCCCAGCTGCTCTGGGCACCCTGTGCCAGGGCCTGCCCACCCTCCCAGGGAGGAAGCCCTTCCCAATATCCCATCTATCCCTGCCCTCTTCAGGCACTGAAGGGACTCTAAGCTCTCTTGGGAGCCTTCCAGCTCTCCCAGAGGGGCTCCAGCCCTCAAAGCATCTCCGTGGCCTCCTTTGGACATGCTCCAGCAGCTCCACATCCTTCTGCTGTTGGAGACCCTGGAGCTGGAGGCAGAACTCCAAAGCACTGGGGAGCTGGGAGCTCCTGCCCCAGCAGCTCTCACCTGTAGTAGTTGGGTTTGAAAGGCCCGTTTTTGTTGAGTCCCAGGTATTTGGCCTGATCGTCCGTCAGCTCCGTCAGGTGGGCGTCGAACGACGGCAGGTGCAAACTGGCCACGTACTCATCTGGGAATGGGAACAGGGAACAGGGATCAGGGGTCCACACCCCCACCACAACACAGGCAGGTGGTGACTGCAGGTCTGGCTGGGCAGCACCCCAGATTCACCATCACCCAAAGCAGGGCTGAGCCCAAGCCTGGGCTGGATGTGCCCCTAAAGGCACAAGGGGGGCATGGAAAATCCCAGGAAGGGAGGCTGCAGGATGTGGGACGCCTCCCACGCTGCAGAACACTAACAAAGATAAATCAAATAACTCCCATGGATTTTAAGGTCACTGCCTCTGGTGGCTTCCCTGAACTCGCTGTCCCTCTGGAAGTGTTTCCCAGCCCAGGTTTGAGTTCTTCTGACACTGCTGGCACATGGATTCCCCAGGAAAAAGTCAGTTCCTTCACTCACCCATCTTCTTTGGCAGCAGGTAAACATCCTGCTTGTACCGGCCCTCGGGAGCGTTGTAGAGCTCAATCAGAGCCAGAGCCTGTGGAGAGCACAGGGATAAGCTGGGAGCAGTCAGGAATGGCCACCAGCTTAGGCAGCACAAAGCTCTCAAAGGCAGAGAAGGATCTGGGAGCTGGAGCAACCATTTCCAACATGCCTTGAGGGAAAAGCTCCCACCCCAGGTACATCCCTGTCTGGGTCTCCATAATCCCACTAAAGGGATCAGATGCCACCCAGCCTTTGCAGCATCTGGACTCAACACCCCAGGGAAAAGCATGAGGATGGTTTAGGGTTAGCAGCTCTTCTCCTCTTAAACCACCCAGCTGCTGTGGCACATGGAAGTGGAGGGGCTGCTCCTCAGAAACTGGCAGCATCCAGAAACCAGGACAGATTCCTTCAGGACAGATGAAACTGCATCCCCTGAGTGCTGGATTCCACTGTTGGGAACCAAGTCCAAAACACAGGCCTGTTCCCTGTCCCCTTGGGCTGACAGGAGTGAGGATAAGGGAATTCCCCACTGTCAGCCTGGCTGTCCTTCCTCATGAGTGCCAGTGCCACCAGTCCCTCCCGTGTTCCCAGTCCCATCAATCCCCTCCATGTTCCCAGTGTCACCAGCCCCCTCCATGTTCCCAGCCCAAACAAAGCCTTGCTTTGAGGTAAGATGGGCTTAAACACATGCTGGGGGAGCTTAAATCAGTGCTAGAGGAGCTTAAACCTGTGCTGGGGAATGTTGAACCCATGCTAGGGGGTCTCAAACCTGTCTGGGGGAAGCTTAAACCTGTCTTCTGGCCCAGCAGGATCTGTGCCATGAAACCACTCATTTAAAAGCTCTCCCAAAACTTGCTGTACCCAAAACACTGGGTCCATGCCAGCAATAACTCCAGCCCAGAAAAAATGGTATTTCTGGCAGTGGTGCCATCTCAAGGACCAATCCCAGCATGTTCCCAGCTCCTTCCAAACCATCCCCACCCCTAGGCTTGTGCAGGGCCCCACCCATGTACGGACCTGTGTGGTGGCTGTGATGGAGAGAACGAAGGTGGGAACCGTGGAGCAGCTGAGGTTGAGCAGACGGCCCTGGGAGAAAGCAGGAGTCAGCACAGAGCTGGACAGGCTCCCAAATCCAAACCAAACTGAGTTCCCAGATGGGATTCACCTCCATCCCCTCCCTGCACAGAGGACCAGGGAACAGGGAACCAGAGCACGGTGACCAGAGCATTTCAAGTCTGCTCCAGTTTCCACCTTAACCCTTCATTTCAAGGCAGGGGAATGTTGTGGTCCCTAGAAAAGCCAGTCACTCCTCCTGCCAGAACAGCTCCTGTGGGAAGAGGAGTCACCCAGCATCTGGGAAAGCCTGCACAGATGGGGTTTGCCTGAGTGGGACGAATCCCAGCTCGGAAGAACGGAGCCAGATGGCGCCTCTGCGGCTGCATGTGCGATATGACACACCCACCCTCAAGAACAGAAAACAAACAATAAATAAAATAAATTAAAAAACCCTTTTTTGAGCCCTGAAGCTTCTCTCAGCCCTTTTCCACCTGGCTAAATCCATGATTTGGAGGGCCAAAGCACCAGGGCCCAGCTCCCAGCTCACCTCGGCCAGCAGCACCACCCGCTTCCCGTCCGGCCAGATGACGTGGTCCACTTGGGAGCGCACCCGCTCCCAGGTCAGCTCCGGCATCCGCAGGCTGGTCTGCAAGAGGAGGAGGCAGAGAGGGGCTGGAGAGAGGCTGCAGTCACGGCAGGAGCAGCAGGAGGGCGCAGCCAGAGGTGCTGGCACTCACCACGTCAATCTCGGTGTTGGAGTGGCCCATGTTGCACACGATGCAGCTGTTCTTCATCCGGTCCAGGTGCTCCCTGGTCACCACGTTCTTGTTCCCTGCAGGCACAGAGGGCACAGCTCACCCCACGGCAGTGGGAACACAAATTCTCTGGTCTCTCCTTCCCTGAACTCGAGTCAGAGAAGCTCAGCTTGGGGCAACATCAGAGGAACTTCCCTGGGATGTGAACCCTTGTGACTGTGACAGCAGAGAACATGTGGGACAAGTGCTGTCGTGGAATATCCTGAGCTGGAAGGGATCCACAAGGGTCATCAAGTCCAACCCCTGGACGCTGCATAGGACACTCCCAACAATCCCACCCTGTGCCTGACAGCATTGTCCAAACACCCCGTAAGCTCTGGCAGGGCTGGGACCGTGACCATTCCCTGGGGAGTCTGTTCAGTGCCCAAATCTTTGGTCTTTGCTCCCATGAATTAACCAGGATCTAGGAGATCCCAAAATACCCTGAGAACATGTGGCCAAGATGTCCCTCTGCTCTGGGCCAGGACTGTGGCCATATAGCAAATCAGGGCAAAAAGCTCCTGGCAGAGTCCAGCTGTTGTGGAAATTTAGGAGCACACAGCAGTGAAACATCCTCCATTCCCAGCTCCCTTGAGACCCCAGTAGGGAATGATGCTCCTCAGCCTGCTCCAGCCTTGTCTATCCCTACCTGTGCAGGTGATGACAACATCCACCTGACGGATTACTTCGCTCAGCTTCACCACCCGAAATCCATCCATGCTGGCAAAAAAAGGGGAATAGGGACCATGATGAGGAGGAGAAGCTTGTTCCTTCTCTGCCCCAGGCCATGAGGGATCTCAGCAGCTCCAAACTGCTCTGGCAGCAGCCCAGGCTCTCCTCTAGCCCTCCAGGGACACCAGAGCCACTAGGGAGAGCTGTGCAACAGTTGGGATGTCCAACCCACTCTTGGAAATGTTGGATGAGCCAGGAATGTGTGGCATAGAGGCCTGAGCAGCCTCCCCAAACCAGCCAGTGAACACCTTCTGCCCGGTACCTCGTCCCTGAAAGCTGCCCGAGCCCTTCCCCATCACACCCCAACAAGGTGCATGTTCTCCAAAATGCACCCCAGATCTCCCTGGCTTCACTCCAGGGGTGTTGCAAGGTTTGGAAAAGCAGAGAGAGACACTCCCAAGCAGATGGAGCACCTTACCAGGCTTGGAGAGCGCAGATGGGGTCGATCTCGGTGACGTACACGATGGCTCCCAGGGCTTTCAGGGCAGCACAGCATCCCTTGCCGACCTGCCGAGGCAGAAGGATCAGTGAGGCAGGACACAGACACACCAGGCCACAGCCCCTGCCCTAAACAGCCCAAGCCCATCCCAGGCTGGAAGAGCCTCATCCCAGCCACTTGCCCAATGCCAGGAGCAGCTCAGGATGTACCTGGTGAGTGGCACAACTGCCACAAGCCCAGCTCCCCCTCCAAGGCCACCAGCTTACCACTGCCAGAGGGCAGGATTGGACAGGATATTGGGAAGGAGTTCTCCCCTGTGGAGTGGTGAGGCCCTGGCACACACTGTCCAGAGAAGCTGTGGCTGCCCCATCTGGAAATATCCATGACAGGAGCTTTCCCAACCCAATGCTCTCACAGCTTGTACAGCCCCAGGACTGCAGGAGCCTTTCTCCAAGCAAGAATTAAAGACAGCCTAGAGGAGCACACACTTCCCCCTTGCCTTTAAGCTACAGGATTTCAGAGCCATCCTGCACTCCTCAGGGGGCAGATCCTCCATCCCATGCTACCCACATCAGCATAGGGAGCACAAGGTTCCTGCAACAGCATCTCGGACTTGCTCCCTCTCCTCAGGGGAAAATTAGAACAAAGTCCAGCTCTCCACATCACCAACCCACACCAATGCCTGGCTCTGCTGCACAGACTCTACTCAGCCCTGTTTTGTGACCAGCAAGGTGCTGGACCAAAAACATTTCCAGAGAAACCCTCACTTATCACCCAGCTCTGACCTCGGGTCCACACCCAGGCAGGGCCAGCTGGGACTCAACTCACATCCAAAGGGGAAACCATTCAGGGAGAACAGGCTGGGAGAGCTAAGGGTGCTCAGTCTGGAGGACAGCAGGCTACTGCAAGACCTTAGAGCCCCTTTCAGTGCCTAAAGGGGCTTCTGGAGAGCTGAAGAGGAATTTTGGACAAGGGACAGAGTGACAGGAAAAGGAGGAATGGCTTCCCACTGCCAGAGGGCAAGGTTAGATGGGATAGTGGGAAGGAATTCTTCCCTGTGAGGGTGGTGAGGCACTGGAATGGACTTCTCAGAAAAGATGTATCTCCCCATCCCTGGAAGTGTTCAAGGTTGGATGGGGCTTGGAGCAAGCTGGTCTAGTGGAAGGTGTCCCTGCCCATGGCACAGGGTGGAACCGGATGAGCTTGAAGTTCCCTTCCCAAATATGGGTTGGAAGTCTGGGATTCTCTGACTCCCCTGTTGTGAAGAAGTCCAGTAAAGCTTAGGACAGACCCTGGAGACAACAACGCCCAGCACATCTCCTGCCTGGAGAATCAGGCACCAGCCCAGAGTGCTCGGTGAGAGCCAGCACAGTCTGGCAAAGCTGGGCTCCACTGGTGCCTAAATGAATTAGGGAGCAAATTCCTGCTGGGAAGAGCCTTTGCAGCTCCTGCCAGTCCCTGCACAGTGCTCGAAGATAACCACCCACGTGGACGTGCACAGATGGAGGGAAGGTGGCAGCTCCCAGCTCCAGCTCTTCCAGGGTAGAATCAGTTACAAGCTCATTATACAATTTCCCTCTGCCAGAGTATTATTCCCAGGGAGAAGCTGCCTGCCCCACTCAGTGACAGCCAGGCTGGATGCTGAACCTGGGCCAGGGACAGCAGATGGGAGTACCATGGGTAGTTATAATTCAGGCCAGTGTTCCCAGCAACTGTCGGCTGTGCAGCCCAGTTCCTCCGCAGCAAACTGGGAAATCTGATCCCTGATCTCCATCCTCCCAGCAAGTTCCAGCAAGATTTCCCTGGCTATCGCTCACCAAGTTGGATCTATTCCTTATAGCAAGGGCAAGTGGCCTTTGCACAGGGAATTGCAGGATGCTGAGCTTGGGGGAGGTCAGCACAGCTCATGGAACTCACCTCCCCATAACCACAAACCACCACTTGCTTCCCTCCAAACATCACATCCGTGGTCCTCTTCAGGCTAAGGGACAGAGAGAGACCTGTGTTGGGATCAGTCAAGCCCAACACCAGGTCAAAGCAGCAGAGCCTGATCTCTGCTTAAGAAGCAGCCAGAGCCAACCCACCCGTGTGGAAGTGCCAGTGGGGAAAAGAGCTGCACTCACCCATCCAGGATGGACTCCCGGCAGCAGTAGAGGTTGTCAAACTTCTGCTTGGTGACCGAGTCGTTGACGTTCATGGCTGGCACGCAGAGCTTCCCCGCCTTGGAGAGCTGGTACAGCCTGGGAGAGGGCAGAGGCAGGTCAGAGCAGACCACAGCAACCCCCTGAGATCTCTGGATCTGCCTTCCCAAAGCTCCCACCTGTGCACGCCTGTCACGCTCTCCTCCACAATCCCTCGGATCTTCTTGAACACGCTGGGGTATTTCTTATAAACCCAGTGGGTCAGGTCCCCACCATCATCCAGGATCTACAACAGGCAAGGAAGAACAGGGAGCAGTCAGGCCTCCCACTGGGAAATGCACTTGCTGAGGACAGGATGGGGAAAATGATTTGGAGAAGCATCTTCAGGCACTGCTGGAGGGGCTGTTTGGGCAGAGGCCTGGGGGCCAGGACTCCCGGGTTCTCTAGGTGCCTGCAACTCAGGGTCTCCTCTAAAACACTGAGATTCCTTAACCCTGTGTGGAGCTGCTGGATCCCAACAGGATTTCCTGCCTCTGCTATTGCTCTGCAGCCTGGAAAGTCCACCACAGGCAGCACTAACTAACTAGGCTGAGCTCAGGATGCCACAGCATTGATGCCCTGAAAGCAAACGGGAGAGGATAGGCTGTGGGAGGTGTCATGGCCCACGGACACATCACTGGTGACCACAGACCATGCACCAAGGGGGGACACCGGCTGTGACAAGGGAAAGGTCCCCACTGTGAGCCCAGTTTGGGAGGGAGAGGGCAGATGGCATCTGTGCTGGGAGAGGAGTGGCTGGGGCAGCTCCTGCAGGGGGAAACAGGTCCCATTTCTTGGCTCGTGGCCACTCCACCAGGAGCTGTTCCCTTGCCATTGGGATGTGCCAACTCAGGACATCATGTCTGCAGCTCCTGACGTTCCCATGGCTGCTCCCTGCTCATCTCCAGCTGCCATTCTCCAAGAGCCCCCATTAATGGGGGTCAGAGGCCCTTTTTGAGGTCAGCAGGCTCCCAGGAACAGCCCCAGGGTGGAAGGGAGGAAGAGGAAGGGCTGGAGAAGACTCCTTACCATGTTGGCCTGCCAGCCATCTACGTTAACACAACGGTCAATGCACCACCAGAAATCATCCTCTGACTCCCCTTTCCAGGCAAACACGGCCACACCTGCAAGAACAGGAGCATCCCTGGAGCCTGCTGGGCGGGGCAGACCCCTCTCCTGCGTGGCCAGAGCCCTCTCCTGCGTGGCCAGAGCCCTCTCCTGCGTGGCCAGAGCCCTCTCCTGCGTGGCCAGAGCCCTCTCCTGCGTGGCCAGAGCCCTCTCCTGCGTGGCCAGAGCCCTCTCCTGCGTGGCCAGAGCCCTCTCCTGCGTGGCCAGCTCCAGAAACACACGGGCACAGGAGCCAAGGGGCCACGCACAGATCACACCACTGCCCGCAGCAGGATCAGACCTGCCCATCCCTCCCTGGAAGATATTCCCCAAAAATATTGATTCCCTAAAACAGAGATACAAAATTAAAAAAAAAAATTAAATAAATCATAAAAACCAAAGAAATAATAAGAAATAAATAAGAAGAAAACAATACTACTAACAAAAACTTGTAGTAGTTATTATTGTAGCAGTAATTATTGTAGTGATACTACTATTAGTAGTAATTATTGTAGTAATACTACTATTAGCTGTTTAATTCTAAACAGTATAAAAATAAATAAAATAGAATTAAAATATGGTTAAATATAAAATTAAAATATATTTTATGTTTTTAGAATTTTATATTTATTCCTATTGATTTCATTTGTTTATATTTTATATCTATTTTATTTATATTCTATATAAAATATATTTATAAGCATTTTATAAATATCTATACATATATTCATATTATATTGTATATTTTAT
>VZRH01007920.1:45464-62749 GCA_013397555.1 Urocynchramus pylzowi | reverse complement strand
CCATGGGAATGGGGTGTCATGGGGGACAGGGGTGCCCTGGGGGAATGGGGTGCCCCAGGGGAATGGGGTGCCATGGGGGTCAGGGGCACCCTGAGGGACAGGGGTGCCCCGGGGGACAAGGATAACCCAGGGATCAGGGATGTCCCAGGGGAATTGGGTGCCCTGGGGGACATGGGTGCCCCCGGGGTTCAGGGGCACCCTGAGGGACAGGGGTGCCCCGGGGGACAAGGATAACCCAGGGATCAGGGATGTCCCAGGGGAATTGGGTGCCATGGGGGACAGGGGTGCTCCAGGGGAATGGGGTGTCATGGGGGTCAGGGGTGCCCCGGGGTTCAGGGGTGCCCTGAGGGACAGGGGTGCCCTGGGGGACAAGGATAACCCGGGGATCAGGGATGACCCGGGCACCAGCAGTGCCCCAGGCGCCAGGGGTGCCCCGGGATAACCCAGGGGTCAGGGCTGCCCCTGGCACAAGGGCAGGCCTTGGGCAGCAGTGATGAGCACAGGAACCAAATGGTGCTCTGGGGAAATGCCACCAGCACAACTTTTCCAAAACACGTCCAGACTCTACTGAACGTGCCTTCTCCCATTCCAGCGAGATAAAGAACTTTCTTCCCCATGGAAAGCTGATGTCCCACCCCAGGCCCCCAGACAAGCAGCCACTCACGGCAGTCTGTGCTGTGATGTGGGTACAGCCCACAATTTTAGCTCCAGCCAAAGGCTTCTCCCCCTGGGCTCGTTTCCTGAGCGAAATCAGAGCAGACATGTCTGCAAAAGGAAGAGAGGTTTTAATGCTGGTTCAGTCTGCAGGGTGCCCTCTCTGCCACAGCTCCCCTCCTTTCAGGACCCCCAGGATACCTCCAGCCTCAAAATTTCTGAAGGTGTTACACAGGCAGAGAGAACACTCCCCATCCCTGGCCTGGCAGGTCTGTGCAAAACGGGACCAAAACACCAGTGTCATTTGTCACTTGACCAATGGAGGAGGGGTCTGGGACTGGCACTGCCTGGGGAAGGCTCCTAAGGACAGTCACCATCCCTGTGGTAGCAGGTGAAGCACCTGAACTTGAAACCAGAGCTGCCATGTCTCAGAAGAGCTGCTCTAGATGTGTCTGGATTATGTTCCTCTTCTAAAAGGAGAGTTACCCAATCACCGCACTGGAAATGGTAATTCAGCTTCTTACCACCCCCACAGGAAGGGGTGGGGTTTTCAGCTTCCATATCTCTGAAGGTGTTACAAAATCCTTATCCATCCAAAGCCAACAAAACATTAAACCCTGCAAGAGCTCTGCTCCTGCTAGAAAAGGGATGGGACACAGCATCAACATCTGGCACATCTCGCTCTTCCCTAACTGATTTGGGGGGGGGAAGCAGGATATCCAAGGCTGCAGCAGGAGTGGGAATTGCCTTTCCTCAGCTCCTGCTCTCCAGAACCTGCCCCAAGCCCCAGAAGCCCACAGTCCACTCCGTACCTTGCTCGGCGATCTCAATCTCCCGGCGCCCAAACTCGGCCTGTTTGATGTTCTTCACACAGAAATTGCTGCTGCCCTTGGAGTTGGTTTGCTGCTTCTCCCGAGGGGACACCTCGTCATCAGAGCTGTCTGTGTACGAGGCAGCTACACCAAAAGAGGAATGAATGAGTGTCATGCCAGGAATATGAATCCAGGAACCTCCTACCCTTCAGGTTTCTGCTTTGTTTCCCTTCCCAGCTTTCACTCACGGCTCAAACTACCAACCTCCTAAGGAAAGCCAATGCCCTGAAGGAATTTTGCACTCTTTTTCTCTAAAACAGCCCAGAGGTAACAATTATCAACTGGCAATCAATGCCTGAGCTCCGGGAATGCCTGGAATCATTCCCTCAGCACCCAAGCACAAATCCTGCCACAGGGTGTGAGCAGCACATTGACTGCAGCAGCCACGCTGGGTTTTTGAGAGGAACATGTGAGGACAAGGACCTGGCACCTACCAGAGCTGTAGCTGTCGGTGGAAGACTGGGAGATGGAGCGGGACAGGGACCGACGGCCCGTCTTGGTCGGGAATTTGGTGAACTCCTGCATGTCATCTGCAAATTGGATTTGCTGGGAGCAAAGGAAAGAAGAGCTAAATCAGGAGGTGATCCTTAGGGCATGGCACCTGCCCAAGCTACAAGGACCCACGGATCCCTTCAGTCCACAAAAATTAACGTCACCAAATACAAGGCTACAGATGCCAAAAATTAAATCCCTTCCTCTGCCTCAAACAGCTGCCACCTGCAAATTTGACACAACACCTGAAGATAAAAAGTGCACCCTGAAACATGCCCTTGAATCCCTTCCCAGATCCCTAAGGCTCCTTCAGGAATTACACTCCTTGTACAACCCATATCCCATGTGGAGGCAGAGCCCCTGCCCCAACTGATCCCAGCAGATTTCTGCCCAAAAATGTAGCAGCAAGAAAGCTGGGGTGGTCCCAACAGATCCCTGGTGCTTCCAGGCTCTTCCCCAGAAGCAGAGCATCCCGTAGGTTAAAAACACCACACATCCTTCCAAAACTGACACTAAAAGCACAGGAGAAAACCTCAGCAAGAGAGAACATTTCAACAAAAAGAAGTTGACATTGCATTGGCTTTCAGCCTCCTCTGCAGGACAAGATGTTTCCATTGGAAGAGAACCCCCAAAACAGCCACTTCTCTCAGCCAGAGGCAACTCAAGGCTCCAGCACCTTCCCCCAGATCATCAAATTTAACTGTGTTGGGCCAAAAAGAGAGGAAAAATAACCCAAACCTGCCCAGCTGCTGCGCTCGCCCCGAGTGAGCAGCCAGCAAAGGGCCTTACTGCCACTCCTGCCAGCCAAAGGCAACGGAGATGAAAGGGAATTAGGGAAAGCAGCAGCAAAGGCAGCAATCCCAGCCTGCAGCCCCCTCCCTGCTGCCATGCAGGAGACCCTGACAAAGAGCCCCAGCACGGCCCCTTCACTCAGATCACGGCGCTGCAGGATTTAATTTTGCCATTTAACAGAGATGAGACGTCATGGCAGGGAGTGGGATTAACAAAGCATCCCCCAGACCCAGGAGACCTTGAGAGGAGTCCTAGAGAAATCAACATGATGGAAAGAGACAGCCCAGAACAGTCACAAGGAGGGGCTTTCAGTGCCACAGCCATCCCAAAAGCTGCCTGAAAGCTTTGATGCAGGAAACAGCCTTCAGAGGGGAGAAGAATGAAAGTATTTAGTTGAAATGATCCATTCCAGAAAAGAGGAATCTGCACAGGCTGGAGCTGGGGTGGCTGCAGCACCAGCAGAGCTTTTTGGGCTGGAAAATGTTGCCACAATCCTACAGAATCCCAGCAGATGGGCCAAAACCAGCATGGTATTCCACTAAGGAAGGGACAAGGGGGCATGAAAGCCATGGCTCCCTCCAAGGGAGGGCAGGAGGGATGATGTGGGACTCCAGCATCCCTTCCAGGAACTGACTGGCACAGATCAGATCCATCACCACACCCAGCCAAACATCCCAGGCATTCCTGTGGGTGCTGCTGCTGCAAGGTTTCCAGCCAGCTCCTCCATCCTGGACACATCACAGCCCAAAATCTGCCTCCCTGACTAGACTTCCCAGCAGACTCCAGTTGGATTCTGATGCAAACTGTTTTAGTTTGTACTAGTGGAGGGAATAGGAAGGATAAATGGAGATAGAAGGTTTGGTTTTGCAATTCTTTGAGGTCATTTGGTGCAGAGGGAGGATCCAGAGGGCATCCCAACCCTAACCCCACAGGACAGCAGAGGGAGGATGCAGAGGAGACCACAACCCTCATCCCCGTGGGAAATCAGAGGGAGGACCTGGAGGGCACTGAAACCTGGAAACCATTGAAACCTTCCACAGGGAAGCTGGTTCCAGGGATAGAAGCACTTCCAGGCAGGTTCCAATATTGTGCTCAGGGCGTGTGGCAGGAGCTGGCAGGAATCCCAACAAGGAAAGATGTTGCTGGAATTTGTTCAAGGTCTATTCCTTGGATCAATCTTCCCCACACAGCCTGGGATAGGCTTGTGCTACTTCCATGCCAGTGTGTTGCTCATGGGCACTTCCAAGGAGGAAAAAGCATCAGCAATTTCAGGACACAAGATTTCCATGCCTTCAAATCAAGCTCTTCCTCTGGCAGCTCATCAAAACAGAGGGTATAAAAAAACATTCCCCATAAAACAGCTGCTAGCATTAAAACAGCTTAAAGTGTTAGCTGAGGAATTTTCTGTATCTCAGGGAAAGGTTTCCAGCAAAGAGGTGACCCAGGAGGGAAAAAACATAAAGCACAGTGCTCCAGCCCAGGGTGTAGGTCTGTGCTGGCCTGCAGCATCCAGGATGTGTGTGCTCTGGGACAGGGCAATTCCCTTCAGGGAAACGTGCTGCCTGATGGTCTCATGGAGCAAAGTTCCTTTGGGATGCAGTGGAAAAGATAGGATGGGATAGAGAGATGCTGCACTGCCCAGTCCCACAACATCCCACACCACAACCCACCTCCCCTTCAGGGCTCCAGCTGTGAGTGCTGAGCCAGCTCTGAGGCACAACCCCACCCTGCAAGAGAAACAGCGGGTTTAGAAACATGGGAATGAGGGGATTGAATCCAAGGGGAGAGAAAAAGCAAGTGCTAAGCAAACCAAGTGCTGAATTACCCCCAGTAATCCCTGCCGTGGCTTTACCAGGGCTCAGCTGAACTCCCCAGCTTAGCAAAATCTGCCCTGGCTAAAATTATCATCAAACACCACGAACAGCACCCAAACCCGAGGAACCCTCCCAAGACGCAGCCCCCGCGAGCCCGGGAAATTACCGCTGCGTCCGGCGGCCCAGGCGGCAGCGCGGGGAGCTCGGGCACGGCCCTGGAGCAGAGGTGCGTGAGCAGAGCCCTCCACGTGCCACCAGCTCGAGCTGCATTAAGGAGACAGAGAAAATCTCCTAATCCCTCTGCCTGTCATGGGAACGGGAATGAGCGGCATTCCCGGCCGGCCGGGGCCGCGGCTCAGCGGGACTGGGGCTGTCCGGCTCTCAAGAATCGCATCCCAAACTTCATCCTGCTGGAAGCAGCTTTTCCAACCGGGTGGAGCACAAGGGTTTAAGAGCAAGGAAAATATTTTTTCATCCCAGAAATTCGTGGTCAAGTAGGGAAAACAAGACAGCACCCATTTCCCTGCATAGGAATGAAGCCAGGGGTTTTCAGCATCACTGCCTGGAAAAGGAGAAGACAGGGCTGGAGAGCTGAGGGGCCAAATGAGCAGTTCCTCATTGGAACAGCAGGGATTCTGGGATATGTTCTGCAGGAAAACAGCAGGATCCACCAGCTCCTGCCAAGATCTTCCAGAGCATCGCTGGGCACTGCCTGCTCCCGGTCACACCAGCCAAGCCAGAAGGACATTTTCTCCCTTTGGGAAATCCACTGCCACTGTGCCTATTTCCAGGCAGATCTGACATTTCCCAACAACAGCCGCTCATGTTCAGCTCAAACCACCCTTTCCAGGGCTGGAGCTGAGGGAGCACTGTCCACTCTATTTGGCCACACTGCCCGGAGCATCTCAAACCACCAGGAAGCTGAAGACCAGCCTGAACAAGCTTCTCTCTAGGGCATAAGGATAAATCCACTGAGAACACTGGCAGGGCAGTGCCAAACCCAGCAGCTCAAGGGTCCCTAACACACNACTGTGCCTATTTCCAGGCAGATCTGACATTTCCCAACAACAGCCGCTCATGTTCAGCTCAAACCACCCTTTCCAGGGCTGGAGCTGAGGGAGCACTGTCCACTCTATTTGGCCACACTGCCCGGAGCATCTCAAACCACCAGGAAGCTGAAGACCAGCCTGAACAAGCTTCTCTCTAGGGCATAAGGATAAATCCACTGAGAACACTGGCAGGGCAGTGCCAAACCCAGCAGCTCAAGGGTCCCTAACACACAGCATAAGGATAAATCCACTGAGAACACTGGCAGGGCAGTGCCAAACCCAGCAGCTCAAGGGTCCCCAGCACACACAGCCTCATTTGTTTAATTATTACGACACAGGGAGGGCAAACAGGATTGCAGGTCTGGATTGGTACCACTCACCAAACTGGCAGCTCATGACTGCAGGGTGTGCCATCCTCCATGGCTGATCCCAAGCACTTTCCCAGTGGTCAGCCAGGAGAGCAGTTGTTGGAGCTGACAGGGTAAGGAAATTCCGCTCCCTGACTCCAGAGAGAGGGAGCTGTAGATGCAGCTGGATTTACCCCAGGCACAGATGAGCCCAGCATGTCCCTCTCGCACAGGACAATCCCACTTTCCATTTTAACACTTCTTCCATTCCCAGAACAGCTCCAGAGAGGTCGCTTAAGCTCCTTTGTTGTGCTACACATCCCTGACTGCATCCCATGCAGCCTTGGGGGAGAGCGGGAGCAGATTGTGGAAGGAACAGAGATTTTGGAAAGCATCCACCAACTCACAGCTGACATGGCTCATCAGTGCAAGGCTCCACAGGAGAAAGAACACAGGCTGGGAAGCAGCTCCAGGCTCTATTCCTAGCACCCCCAGGTTTGCTTCAGCAATCCTTTTATTATTATTATTTATTATTAGGGAAAACATGAGCAGCAGCACAAATGCAGCCAAGGGAAAAGTGTCATCCCAGCCACTTCTGTCCTGGATAAGTGGAGTGGAGACTGGAGCAGGCTCCACACATCACCCAAGATAAGCAGGAAGCAATGAACCATCTAAAACACTCCAGACTTCCAAGTCTGACATGTCCTCACAGCAGTGGATGTGAGGACACAGCAGAGTTGCCCAGGGAGGAACAGCAAATGGGAGCAGAGCACGCTCCTACAGCCACACAACCACCTCTAAAGCAGAAGAGTCCCTGCAACCCACTTCTGCCCTCCCAGGAGAAAGCCTGGAAGGATTCAGTCCTGGGACCCTTCCTTTGGCTGCAGAAAACCAGCAGCAGGGATCAGGACTATTCAGGGCAGCCAGTTCCCCTTATTTTCTATGTTCTCCCAAACAAAAACTCCCTGGCAGAGGCTGGGAGGGCACTGCTGGATGCCCATGCTGCCAAGGCAGCTCTGACACGACCTGTCTTTTAAGTTCATCATTTCTTTGTCATTCCTGGAAATTCAGCCAGACAAGGAATATTTTACAGCTCAAACAAGCATCCTCCTCTTCCTCACCAGCCCTGCTCCCACATGAGACGGGAGCAGCAGCTTGGAGCAGGGCTGGGTTTTGCCCACCTGGACATGGGCACTTTGAGGTTTTAGTCTCCAAGGATTCTTTCTGCAGAAGGACAGAGAGCTGCTGGTTCTTTCCAAGGAGGAGCTGGGTCAGGCATTTCTAAAGGACAAGTTGTTTCACTCCACTGATTTGCAGAAGCGACTCATCGCAGCATCCAGCGAGGGCAGAGGCATCCCAGGGAATGAGGCCCTTCAGCCTCATCAGCAGAGGGGAAAAAAGTCAGATAACCAGTGTCCTCCTTCCTTCCAGGTCAAAAGGAAGAGAGGAGCAGCTTTGCTTGAGCCACTCCTCAGGGAAGGGACAGAACTGCTCCAAGCTGTTTTCACAGCCACCCAGATCCCGAGGGGATCCCGAGCTATTGCCACGTTTGCTTCCCTGAGGCCATCCCAAACCCACCAGCTGCAGGTTCCCAGTGCTCCCAGTGTGTGTCCCTGTGCTGGCCCCTGGAGCTGGCCCCATGCCCACTGTGGCCATGCCAGGGTGCTGGGTTTGTTTAGAGGACTTGGCTGCCCTCTCCTCAGGCCCCCTCTGCTCCGCTTCCAGGCTGGAGAGCCAGCCCCTGTTCCCACAGGACAGTGTCTAGACATGAGGCTGGAAACAGGGGACACACAGGGGGACACAGCTCCTGCTCCACAATCCAACAGGACAAGGAATTTTGGGGTGGGAATCAGCAAGGCAGGCAGGGATAGTTTTAGGGTTCTTTTCCTGGGAGGTTATCCAGCCTGGAAGGGTATTTCTGGATCACAGCACTCCTTAAGGATGGAAGGAAAGGAAGAACAAGGTACTTGGAGAAGAGGGATGGGGGAGTCAGGACCAGCAAGGACTCACCATCCTCATCCCCAAAGCACTGTGGAGGGGAGGGTCTGGAAGTGGATTTGGCTCTGTCACTCAAACCATCCCATTTTCCCACCTCCAAGCTCTGGTCACACATGCCAGTGCAAACTTGGATGGCAAAGGGCTGCACAAATTCACATGAGGCTACGGCCAACCCATGGAAGAACCACCAGATTCCCAGTTCAAATCCTCCCAGCAGCAAACAAAACCCCAGCCAGAGCCCGTGGCCAGGTGAAGCTGGGGGATTTTCCCCAGCAGTGCCCACTGCTTCACCCCCCCATTCCACAGGGATGCTGGAAGAGCAGGAGAGCTGCTCAGCAAGCATCTCCTGGTCCTCCACAGCCTGAGCACCAAGGGCTCTTGGTGAGCAGGAAGCAAAACAACCCTCAGGAAAAAGGACCTGCTTCTGCTCCAGGTGTGGCCTTTGCAGGAGGAGAACTTTCTCCTGGTGGTTCCCCCAACTTTTAGAAGAAACCCCAAGTGCTCCATTCAGACATCACAACTGGAAGAGCTTCCCGAGGGTGCTGCTCTGTGAATGGAAGCACAGCCATGTGGAATTTGGTGCTCCTGGATCTGTACCTCTTACTCCCAGAGGGTTCACAGGGCAGGCTGTTCTCCCTAGAGGCACAGACCTGCCTGGCACTCGCCCTGCCAACTCCCCGAGCAGGAATCCCAGCCAAATCTCCACCTGGAAAACTTTACACTGCTCCCACTGAAGAAATAAAAGGGCACTGAGGTTGTGGCAAAACAAACCAGCCAAGCCCTGATCCCAACATCCATCCTCCACTGCCAGGGAAAGGCTGGTTGGGTAAAGCACTGAGGGGAAAAAAAAAAAAAAAAAAACCCAAACCAAGTTTCTGTGAGCCCAAGAGGAGAATTAAGGACTTCCACATGAATCTCAAAACTCAGCAGAGAAAAAGAAACACCAGGAAAGAAAGAGACCCATTCCAAAGGTTACTAGGCTGGAAATCACCACAAGATTTCAGTCATTATGGGAATCACTGTAAATGCCAGTTAAAGGAAAAAATAAACAGAAGGAGGGATTCAATAAAAGAAATATGATTTTGAGTGTTAAATAGTAACTGGGGATAAATCTACCTCATAAGCACCTGGAGGTCAAAGGTGTGCTCCAGCAGGGAGCACTTTCCAGAGGGAAAGCTCCCCAGCAGCAGATAAGAAGGCATCTAGTCCTTGGACTGCAGGAGTCGAGGCAAAGGCCTGGGCCTGGCTTTGATGGAGTGGGATATCTCCTGAAACACAGAGGGATATCTCCTTCCTGGCAGGAACAGCAGAAGTCCAATGTCTGGGATCCCTAAGGGTAGTGAACTCAGGTCATGCCTCACAGGTTAACCCCATAATCCCCAAGAATGGGCAAACAGCAACTGGTCTAAAGCCATCCCAGATTTCTCACCTCTGGATTCATCCCAGTGCCCACCCAGCCTATGGCACAGCACATGTTTGGGCAGTAGGAAATTAATTGGAGCATTAATTGGAGTTACCACACTGGAAGAAGTGCACAAGCAACACAAGGTCATGTCCTTGCAAGGACAAGGGGATGGATTCCCACTGCCAGAGGGCAGGGAGAGATGGGATATTGGGAAGGAATTCCTCCCTGTGAGGGTGGGCAGGCCCTGGCACAGGGTGCCCAGAGCAGCTGTGACTGCCCCATCCCTGGCAGTGTCCAAGGCCAGGTTGGATGGGGCTTGGGAGCCACAGCAGAGGGAGGAACTGGGTGAGCTTTAAGGACCCCTCCAACCCAAACCATTCCCCTATTCCATGACTGTGGGTTAAATCACTCCCAGCAGCTTATGGGGCAATCTGAGGACTGCTGGCCTCCAACAGGNCCCATCCCTGGCAGCGTCCAAGGCCAGGTTGGATGGGGCTTGGGAGCCACAGCAGAGGGAGGAACTGGGTGAGCTTTAAGGACCCTCCAACCCAAACCATTCCCCTATTCCATGACTGTGGGTTAAATCACTCCTAGCAGCTTATGGGGCAATCTGAGGACTGCTGGCCTCCAACAGGCCAGCTGGCAGGGCTAGAAGCCCATGGAAATGTGTTTGTGTGTCAGAGCTGAGAGGGAATCAGCTTTAATTAGCATCAATTTTTAAACTAATTAGAAATTGCCTCTCCAAGCACAGTTGTATGAGACCAAGGGAACACTTGGAAACACTGTCAAATGTCTCATTCAGCAACACCTGATGGTCTGAAGGGAGGGTTCGTCACAAAAAAAAAAAAAACAATAAACAAATTGAGAAGGCCAAACTTCTTCTCTGTAATCCTAAAGCAGCCCCTGTGTTTTGGGGGAGGAATTAATCCCCTTGGCACTCCAGGCACCCCACTGCTTCCTCTTCTCCCCCCAAACTGCCTTGGAGAATCTCAGCATTCCAAGACTTCTACTGGTCTTTCAAAAAACCAAAACAGCAAATCCCATTCAGGAGAGGCCCCAGCTATTCTCAGGTACCCTTAGATGATCCTCCATCCCTGTGCCACAGCTTTAAGGGAAAACACCCCTCAGGATCAGCATGAAAACAGGAGCAGCCTGGTCTGGAAAACTGGAAATCCATCCTCCCCCTGCCCTGACTCCCAAAGCCTCTCACAGTGGTATTTCCACTAGAGCTGCCCATTCCTCATTTACCAATAGACTTTTTTCAGCCCTGGGAATTACTTAGATTTTGATGCATTTGGTGAGAGGCAAAACAGGAGAAACCTCAGGCTTCAGCATGGGCTCTTCCCTGCCCAGGAGTCTGAGGAATCACCACCAGGATGGACAAACATCAGACTCATGTCAGAGCAAAGCCAACCTCTTCCTGCAAACAGGGCTGATTCCATGAAGCCCCCTTCTTTTAAGGGAGGCAGAAGGGATGAAAGTGATTTCCTTGTGGAGATGGCAAGCTCACAGAATATTTGGAGAAGGGGTTAGTTAATGTAGGAGACACTGTGCTGCCTGCAAGATGCTGACAGCTCCAAGGTCAACAGGGATCAGCCAGATGTTCTGGCTCCAAAACATGCCCAGGTTGGATGCAAAACTCTCCCCACAGTGCAGGAATGTGTGAAATCTGGAGCTCCCTGTTGGGAGGTGAAAGTAGGAGAGGCAGAAAACAGCAGACACAGGCTGAACCTCACCCTCATCTGGAAGAAGGACACTAAAACATGAATTTCAGGAAGGCAAAGCCCCAAGGAGCCTCCTTTTCCAGACTGCCCACTTCTTCTCGCTGAAAAAGGCCAGGAGGAGTGATCCCTTCCACCCACAGCACACAGATAAACCAGGCTCCAGCAGCTCCCACCCAAATCCTGGCTCCTGAGAGCAGGCAGCTCCTCAGGCAGGCAGGAAGGGGTGCTGCCAGCCAGCTCCAGGTCTGTGGGGCAGCCAAGTGAAGCTGCACCCAGCTCTGAGGGCTGCGGGAGCCTCACCCGAATCACAATGCAGCCTGTTCAAGGAGCTGGAACATCATGTCCTCGGCCACCTCAGTCCTTTGGCTGTCACCAACCTGAAGTAAACAGATTCTGCAGCAGCAATAAGCTCGTTACCAAGGCCACCGTATTGATCCCAAAGTGTAATTAAAATTCACAGTTCAAGCAGCCCAAGTCAGCAGGGCAATGAGGGCAGCTCCAAAAGGCAGGACTGGCCCCAGCTTCCGCATCCTGCTGTCTCAGAGGCACAGAACCCATGGGGGGAGAGCAGCTGCCACAAAAACAGCCCAAATTCTTCCCTGTCAGAGTGGGGAGGCCCTGGCACACAGGGCCCAGAGAAGCTGTGGCTACCCCTGGATCCCTGGAAGTGTCCAAGGCCAGGTTGGACAGGGCTTGGAGCAACCTGGGATAGTGGAAGGTGTCCCTGCCATGGCAGGGAGCGGAACTGGGTGATCTTCAAGGTCCCTTCCAACCAAAGCATTTCCAAACTAGCAGCTTCCTCTTTGGACCTCTGGGCCATCAACCAAGATGTCCCAGAACAGCCAAGGGCTAACCATGCCAGGGAAGCCTGCAGGGATGATGTGGGCAGAGAGGGATGGTGCAGAGTGGATTCCAGCACTGCTGAGGGTGCCCAAGCCCCTGGAATTATCCAGTGCCCTGGGAAGGGGCTCCACCTGCTGAGGTGTCACCATGATGCTCCTCCTTGGTGGGGCTCCCTGACTCTTCTCCCAGCCCCTTACAGACTCAACCCCTGGTTTCACCGAGTTTCACTCTAGGAGAAGTTCTGGCACAAAGTCCTTCGCACTGTGGGCCCCTGGGGCCACCAGCAGGTCCCAGGACAGTCACCTGGAACGTCACCACCGTGTGCTGAGTGAAGGTGAGCCAGAGGCCCCAGATAAGCAGCTCTGATCAAAGGGCTCAGCAGGAAACACAACGAGCCCTCTGCAAATGCGACCGTCACCCGCAGGAAAGCCCTGGTGATAAAAACACAGCCAGGCACAAGCAAATCCCTCAGGCTGAGTGCTGAGGTTCCACACATTTCCTGTTCCAAAATCGGGGACGAGGCACCCACCAACTCCTCAGAGGAGCAACACAGACAGGATCCTCACCTGCAAAGGATTAACTCCAACCTGACCTTGAAAACCTGACTTCCAGAGTGAAATACCCCAGCCTCAACATCTAGGAGGGAGCACAGGAACCCACCCCAACATTTGCACAGGCTGGAAAACACAGAGAAAACTGTTCCCAGAGAAAGTATTGTGGTAGGCCAGTCCCCAGCAGAAGATAACCTGGCATCTCAGGGAAGGTCAAAACAAAACACAGTGCTCCTGCTCCAGCTCTCTTCCCACACTCCAGACCTGGCAGCTCACATGGGAAGGGGGCTCTCAGGATGGTGGTCTCCACCCCCACGCCATTAAAAGATGACAAGAGATGCTTCTGAAGACTGGGAAGAATGAATATCCAACTCCTGTCCCATCTCCAAAGGACTGACATAAGAGTGGAAACACAGCCTCCTTCAGGGATGCAGGAGGAAAAGAGAGAAGCAAAAGCCACAGGCTCTGGCACAGCATTTTGAAGACAGTTTGTGCCCATCAAACCCCCAAAACCTCCTTTCTTCCCCCTCTCTGGTTCAACAATTCAATTAAGTGTCTTCTGGCATTGCCCACTGCTGGGGCACTGGCACAAGCCTCCCCTCTGGACATCAGGGAGACCCTCCAAAACACCAAAACAATAGGAAGGTCCCAAGAGCAACTAGAAAAAAAATTAAGGTTCTATCATTTAACACAGCGCCAGGAGTGACCTGGCTGCCCCAAGCCCCTGTAATTAATCTCCACTCCAAACACACCTGTGCTTTTTTTCCCCACTTATTAGGGTTTTCCTGCACCCCAGGGAAGGCCAGACTCATCTCAGGACATCCACAGAGGATGATGAGCTGTTCAACTCATCCCAGCCCAGGCACCCCATTATGAGAAGGAAAAACTCAGACAGAGCAAGGAACCAAAGAAGTGAAGATCTGGGCAAAGGAATGAGGAGAGCCAGGTGCACGGTGCCTGCAGAACAGCAGGACAGGAGGTGGTAGCCATGGCCCCAGACAGGCTCACAAAGGCACAGAGGATTTATGAGCAGCCACTCTAAGGAATTAAATTAAAGGGACAGGAAAAACGAATGGCTACAGGAGCTCAGTCAGGACAAACAAGGGCAGTCTCGTCCCCCTGACAGCCCCAAGGGGAAGGTATCACCTGGCCTGGCAGAGCTGCAGGGACCTGGGATAAGTCACAACAGAGCAAAGTGGAGCAGGAACAGGTCTTTGGGAACAGGTCTTTGGGAACAGGTCTTTGGGAACAGGTCTTTGGGAACAGGTCTTTGGGAACAGGTCTTTGGGAACAGGTCTTTGGGAACAGGTCTTTGGGAACAGGTCTTTGGGAACAGGTCTTTGGGAACGGGCTGTGCAGGGCAGGGATGCAGCCGGCTGCAGCAAGGTCAGCGGTGCGCAGGCCACTGCAGACAGCAACAGCGGAACGATGCTCTGGAGAGGACACCCAGCCGTCCCCAGGGGCCAGCAGCTCCCCACAGGCCCCATCCCCCTCTGCCCAGCTCCTCCCTGCTCCATCCCTGCCACCCCCACAGCAGCCGGCTCGCTGCCACCGCAAAGCTGCAGCGCCGTGCATTAGCATTCCCTGCCACAGCCTGCGCGGGACCCCGCCGGAGCCGGCAGCCGCAGGGGCACAGCACCGCCCCGACGCACCCACAGCGGCCCCACGGGCACGGGCCGCCCCCAGCTCACCTCCCCAGAACCAAACCGCAGCCTTCAGCCCATCCCAGAGCCCAGCAATGCTGCAGGAGAAAGGTCTCTCTGCAGTGTCCGTCTGTCTGTCTGCCGGCAGCCAGGTGCGGAGGAGCCCCGCAGACAGCGATGCCAGCGGGACGAGGACACAGCGGGGTGAGGTGACAGACAGGGACAGCACGTGCCAAGCCCCCTGCCCTGCTGCAAGCACAGTGCCCCTCGCCGTGTCCTTCCCACTCCAGGGCACCCCCAGCTTGGCTGGGCTGGCAGTTTAAGGCTCCGCCGCCCGGCTGACGTGGGCTGGGACAGCGACTGCTGCCAAGGGCACCTGCAGTCCCCAGGGAGGCAGGAGAGCAGATGCCCAGACGCAGCAGTGATGGCACACAGGGATCTGGAGGAGCACAACCTGCCCTTGAGCTCTGCCATCATCATCTCCACATCCTGTTCACTAAACCTGGGTAAGCCACCAGCCTCAGCATTCCCAATCTTCCCCAGCAACACCACAGCAGCGGCTGGAGAAGGTGCAAAACTCAGCTTCGCTCACCTCTGCCTGCAAACCACTCCTGGCCAAAGAACCACCTTGCTCACACCAAACTGGGGTCATTATGCTGACAGACAAATCACCACAAACTGCAGTGAAAGGGAGCTCTGGCCGAGCCAGGAAATCCCAGCTCTTGGGGGAAAACGTCCCTATTCCTCCTTTCACCTCCTCCTTTCACTGAGTCAGCTCCCACTTCAGCCTGGAGTTGATCGTATTTTAATCTCTTGATCTCTTACCTCCTGTTTGTTTCACTTTTTCACCTTAAACAAGTCCCTGACAAGAGGAAACAGCAATGCCAGGGGTTGACTCCCAGCTCCAACAAGAGATACCAACTTCTCCACAGCACCCATGGGCCCAATGTGCTTCCAGCTGCATCCAAGATGCTCCTGCAGGTGCTGGGCTGGATGCTGGTGGACTCGCAGTGGCACTCTCCCCAAGCTCCAGCACAAGTTAGGGCTCCTCTGAAAAGCCATTCACAGAGAGAGACGGAGCCTGCACTGAGCTTGGCCACATTCCCACCCTCCCCATCTCCAAACACCTCATACAAACTGCATCAGCAAGTTCAAGGAGCCCGAAAACCCAGGAAGGACGTGCCTCAGCAGCACAGCGCTATCTTGCCCGTATCCATGCTGGTAAATCATCTCTCTCCACTATCTCCACTGGCCTCTGACCATGCCAGGAGGTCCAGGGCAGCTGGCACAAAACCCACTTTGACTTGCAGGGAATCAGAAGGGCGCTTTAATGGCTTAATTGCAATCCTGTTCTGAGGCATCAGAGCTGGGGGCACTCAACAGCTTATCTCAGGAGAGCAATTCTCCCTTCCTTGGTCTTTCATCTTCCTGCCAAGGCCTCTGCTGTTCCCCAGCACTATTTGCAGGAACTAGCCAGGCAAGGAAAACAGGAGCCCGGAGCGATTTGTTCCCTGAGCTCGGCTCAGCTCGCTCCCCATCTCTGATGTTATCAGCCTCAAATGTCGCGTGTCGCTCTGGGCACCTTCAATATCCTCACCCAGCCAGGAAAAGCTGCAGCAGCCACCGAGTCCAACCAAGGCTCCTCATGCTGCACAGCCAAGTCTGCAGCAGAAAACTCTGGGGATACAACATCTCATCCCCCTGAAAGGATGGCAAACTTGTCTCTGAGGATGCTCGATGGATTCCCTTTTACCACAGGTATTTTGGTTCCATGGGATGCTCCAGGATTAGCAGCCTGCTGTCCCCTTGGAGCAGTCTCGTGCTGTTTGCTCTGACAGAGATGATGGTTATGAAAAGGTAAAAACAATCCCTTAGCAGGAGCTGTGCTGAGCCACTGCTGGAAGAAGCAGATCCCAGCCCCACATTCCTCTGCTCCTTCCTCCAGGCCATGTCCACAGCCCAGATAAACAGGGCCTGGTCTCCAAGCCCTGCTCCCTGGGAGAGAAGACACCTCACATCCAGCTGACCTTCCCCAAGGGTCAGACGCTCCCCAGTCCCACCCGTGGCCAGAGCAGGCAGGAGAGATTCCCCCGAAGAACGAGGATGTTCCCATTCTCTGCGACTGCTCCGCCTTTGCATCCACGGCTTCCAGGCGGCTGCAGCCCCGAGGGGAACACAATGTTCAGCTGCACAGATCTGTGCAGGGCTTGCAACACGGATCTGCCTCCCTGACAGCACTGAAACTCCAGCGCTGAGCCCGGAGCACAGGGCCACTTCCCCAGCTCACTGGGGTCCTCCACCCTGCTACAGCGGCAAGACCAGCGCTCGCCCACCCTCGGTGCCACCTGAGCACCCCACAGGGCTGTGGGAACAGCACGGGGAGATCTCAGAGCTCCTGTGAGGCCTTCAGGGATGGAGGGGTACTGAGGAGACTTGGCAGCTTCTTCCTGAGCCCAAAGGTGCTCCCACCCACACCTCCAACAGAACCCCTGCCCTCAGAAAAACTCAACACTGAAATCTCTCGGCCGCCCTTCTGAGTGACCCACAGCTGGATTCCAGGTTGCTGCTTCTGGCTCTTCCTGCACCACAGGTTCCCCCTGCTTTGTCCTCACCACAAAGCCCTGTCACCCCACAGTCCCACACAAGGGGCCCATCCCACCTGTCCCCTTCCCGGGGTCACTCTGTCCCCCTGCACTCCTATGCCACAGCTGAGGCCCCTGCTCTGGCCCCAGCCCCCAGAACCTGCCCTGCAGGTACTGCTCCTCCCCTCACCCCCATGCGGGCCAGGCTTATACCCCNCCAGCCCGGACCAGCCCCCTCGCCGGTACCCATCTCCCTCCCTGCCACTGAATGGGGACAAGCCCCACTTCCCAGGTACCGTCAGACTGGATCAGTTCCAGTTCTCCCAGCACACCCCCACCTGTGGGGCTGCTCCTCCCAGAGCCAGGTCACGGTCCCTCCCCGCCACACAACCGAGGGCTTCTGTCCCCAGCCGAGGGCTGCTCCCGCCCCGAACCGGAGGCTGCATCCCCCACCCCAACGGGGCTGGGCCCCCGACCAGGGGCTACTCGCGCCCCCAGGCCGGGAGCTCTCACCCCGCA
>VZRH01007920.1:33928-45021 GCA_013397555.1 Urocynchramus pylzowi | reverse complement strand
CCCGCCCCCAGGCCGGGCGCCCCGCCCCCAGCCCGGACCCGCTCCCTGCGCCCCAGCAGAGGCTGTGCCGTGCAGGAGAGGGTTCCTGCCTCCCCCAGCCGAGGGTCCTCCCCCGCCGCAGCCGGGGGCTGCTCCCCCGAACCAGGATCTGCTCCCCCGCCGGCCCCGCTACCTTCTTGGGGGCCTTGGTGACGGTGGCCATGAAGGAATATTTCTCGGCGTCCTCCACCTCCTTGGCCTGCTTCTCCTCGCCGCCGGCGGGCTCCGGCACCGACATCCTGATGCGGCGGGGAACGCGGGGCGGGCCGCGGCCGCCGGAGGACGAAACGGGGCACGGTCCGGCGGGGCGGACGGGGGGAGCGCTCCGGGNGGCGGGGCCTCGTGACGCCACTGCGCCGTGACGTCACCACGCACCCGCCGGGCTGGTGAGGCCGCGCGGCGCCCCCTGGCGGACAAGGAGGGGAGGGCGCCGAAGGGGCGGGGGCGTGGTCAGATGAGGGGGCGTGGTCATTGTGGGGGCGTGGCCAGGAGCCTCAGCGCGGGCCAAATCCCAATTAACTGCAATAATTACACAGCTTAAATAAATTTTGTATATAAATTTTTATATGTGCATTATATTTAAATATTAGAACTAATTAAATTCATTACTTAGACTAAATGAAATAATTGTAAAGATTAATTTTATACTTTAAATGGCAACCTTATAAATTAAACGTTAATTATATATGTGTAAAATATGTTAATTTATTTATATTTATAAGTTATATACATTTACAAGTGATTATAAAACTATAAAATTTGTACAAATTCATTTTATGCATATATATAACGTGTATAAATATATATGTTGAATAAGTGTATTATATAAATTTAATTCATAAATTATATAAATTTATAATTTTTTTCCTAAATAAGTATAGAAACTAAACATGTTACATAAATTAATTGTTTAATGAATTAATTAACCCGCGCGGTGCCAGCTCCCGGGGCACCGGGCAGGCTCAGCCGTGCTGGCCCCGCAGCCCGGCCCGGCGCCAGCGCGGGGTCAGGGCCGTGCCCCCCGGCCCTCATTACCCATTAACGAGCCGAGCGGAGCCAGCGGCTCCCGCAGTCACCCGCCCACATCCCCAGCCCCGCGTGGGGGTGCTGAGCGCTTTTTGGGGGTGCTGAGCCCGGCCAGGGCTTCCTCCTCCACTCATCCTCCCCCTGCTGCAGTGGCTCTGCCGGCTCCTGCATGCCAGGGAGGGTCACAACCAACCTGTCCCCGCGGCCAGGGACACTGAGGGACCCCATCCGCGGTGCCCGGCTCCACAGAGTCCCCACTCGGGCTCTAGGGACCTTCCAGGACAGGCGGCCGGGCGGGGCTCTCCTCCCGGGCCGCCCCGACCCCATCCCCCGGCAGCCGGGAGGGGTTGGGGTCGAGCCTGCTCCGGCTCGGCTCCCCCGGGGGCGTTCCCCTAAAACACAAGCTGGGAAAACATCAGCCTGTGGGTTAAAACCCCGGGGGAAAAAAGCGCAGAGGGCGGTTTTTAACCAAAATCACTTTGTCTGGCCCGCAAAACGGCCTCTGGCCGGCGAAATCCTGCAGCAGCTCCCCGGCCAAAACCCCGTGGCGGAGCCGCCGTGCCCCCGGAGCCGCGGCCCCGGGCCCTTTCCGCTGCTCCTGCCCCGTCAGCAGCTCTGCGGTGCCCGCGGCTGGGCCGGGCACCCTCCCAGCCCGGCCTGAGCTCTCTGGGGGCTCCTGGTGGAGTCTCAGCACGGCTCGGGGGGGTCTCCGAGTGCTTGGGGGGTTTTGGGGCGAGCCTGAGGTGTGCCAGCCCTGTCAATGCCACGAGCAGCAGGGCTGGGGGGACCCCCAGGACCCCCGGCCTGGCTGCTGGTGACCATAGGCTGTGCCACTCGGTGCTTCAGGCCCCAGGAGCTTCTTGTTAATGCTTTCCCCTCCCACCATCCATCTTTTCCCCCTGTTCTCATCCCATCACAGCAGCTTTTTGCAGTACAAACACCCGTTTGGGACCCCTGGGTGCCCCCACCCTCCGTGCCCCACTCAATCCCACCCAGGGATGGGGGGTTCTTTTCTACAAGTGCTGAGGGACAGGGGTGTAGCTCCATGGGGCTCCTGAGTGGGGGGCTCAGAGCAGGTTTTGCCCCCCGGATTGCAGGGGCTGGGGGTGGAAGGTGCAGGGAATCACATCCCTGCTCCCACACAGGCCAGTCCCAGCGTGGGCAAAGGCACCAGCTGGGAACGTGAGGAGCAGAGGGACCCTCCTGGCCCCAACCTGAGGGCAGGGAGACAGAGTTTGGCTTTTTCCCTGCATTTTCCAGGTGCTTTTACAGCACACAGAGCAGCCAGAAAAGTCGGGGATGAGGGACTGGGGGGTGTCAGTGCAGAGGGGGTGGGGACTGGTGCTCCTCGCACCCCCCAGCAGCCCGGCATGCTCCCAGCTCTGCCCCCCAGCTCTGCCACAGCTTCAAGCTGCCATCATCCAGCTCCACCACCTTCTCCTGCGTGGCTTTGGAGTCCGTCTGGGCACCCTGGAGCATCCTGGAGCACCCTGGAGCAGGCCAGGGACTCGCTGCCCTCAGCCCCCCCAAACCCGGGCACCGTGCCCACCCCTAAGAGCAGCCTCCGGCCTCAAATACCCCCCACATGTGACCATAATGACCCTGGCACGGGTCCAGCAGGATATATATAGGTCCCACTTCCCTGGGAAGGGGATGTGGACCTGGGAAACCCCCGGTTGCTGCTGGGGAGAGGAAGGGCTGGGCTGAGTCAGCTCCCCTCGAGGAATCCTGTTTGTCAGCAAACAAGGCAGCAGCTCAGCCCTGGCACTCGCAGAATGCCCCCAGATCCCCTCCTGCCCTTGCCACCCCCTTGGATGAGCGATGGGGGCGTTCACCCTGCACACCCCACAGGCTGGTAGGGACTCAGGATGGCGTGGGAACCCCCTGGCATCCCCCTGGAGACGCTGGATCTGTGCAGGGGGAGCAGGATGTGGGGCTCCCCTGCTCCTGGAAAGAAGGAAGGGAAGCAGGGGGAACGGTAGAGGGGAGGAAATGCCTCTTCCAGTGCTGTCACTCTAAGCAAAGTGCTCCAGGAAACTTTGCCTCAAGTGTGTTTGCTCTAAACAGCTGCTTCCCAACCGTTCACACAGATTTTGGGGGCCCCAGCACCAGAGCCAGTGCCTGGAGCTGGGGCAGGAAGGGCAGATGGATCCCTCTGCCCTCATTCCAGTGGCCACGAACTCCCACATGCATCCACAGGGAAGCAGGTCAGGGTAACACCACCAGGAGTCAGCCCAGTCACCCCCTCAGGGACCCCAGGCTGGGACAGGGGAGCCAAAAGCTCCAGTCCCCCCTTGCACCCCAGACTTACACCAAGCAACGCCTCTCTGTTTATTAATAATATTAAATATACAAGCTATTTTCCATTATTTTCTTTAAATAGACTTTTAAATGCCTTTGTATAAAATATTTCAGGATTTCATTGTATAAAAAAAAAACCCATCCCAAAACCAACAAAAAGCCCCAACCAAACAACAGCAACAACAACAAAAAAAAAGGCAAAATAAATCCAACATGGGTAAAGGCAAGTTTTCTCCCCCAGGAGCAGCTCCTCCACAGTGTAAACTGGTGACTTACACCACCAGGAGTTTGGCCCCAGACTTCCTGCTGCATCAGGGCTTTTATCCTGATTTACACCAGTCCCTCGCCCAGGAACCCCCTCCTTCTGCCAGTCATAAATACACACACATATAGATATATATATAAAACCCCAAATTAATAGTGATGCTTTCTTTAAAAACAGTTGGGTTTGTCCATATTTTCATCCTTCATACAAAAATAATGCTTGTAACTCCCAGAGCAGCGCGGGCCGCGCTTCATCTGGGGCTGGAGGGAGCCATTGGATTTTGGGGCATCTCCAGGGCTGGTGCATCCCAAACCAGGCTCTTCCCAAAGCCCGGGAGTGGGGCCGTGCCAAGAAGCCCCAGGGTGCCCAGCTGGGGCAGTTCCAGCTCTCCCACCCACGTGGATCCCATCCTTCCCAGCCCCATTCCCTTCTCCAAAGCGCAGTCACCAAAGAAATGGAATCCCAGCGAGGCCAGCTCGTGGTGAGGACCCTGTGAGGGGCACGCGGGCCCCCCCAGAACACTTGTGCAGGATAAAGACTTTCATCCACTCTACTAAAAATAAAAATAAAAAATAAGCCCTACCAACAGGAGGATGGGGAGGGACTGGGATGGTGCCAAGGCTCACCCCAAACCCAGCCCCGTGCAGGGCCACGGGCACGGGTGGGCTTTAAATATTCACAGTGTGAGGGTTTGAGTTGCAAGTCAGGGCTGGGGGGGGGGTCTCAGGACCGGCCCCCCCGGAATTCAGGATGCTCCAGTTGAAGCCTCAGGCAAGGCAGGGTGAAGGGGGCGATGGGTGCTGCTCCAAACCCAGTCTGCTGGGATGGCAGAAGAGCCAGGTGATTTGGGGAGCTGATCCCATCTATCTTAATCCAGCTGTGGCCGTGTCCAAGTGGGATCTGCTTCCATCAGCCCACGTCCAGCACCTCCGTGGTCCCGCTCAGCAGCGCAGCGTCGCTCCGGCCCCCGCTGCCGTCCCGCACAGCCGCAGCCACGGTCCCAGCCACGGGCCTTCCCGCCTCCCGGTGCCCGGGGTCCCGCTCAGGGCACACGCCCCCATCCTTCTGTCCCTGCCAGGGAGTTTTTTGCAGTCTCTGGCCACCGGCACGGGGCAAGGGAAGAGGGAGTGTCAGCATCACGGTGGGATCGCGGCGAGGCTGGCGCGTGCCAGCCCTCCTTCTGTCCGGATCCGTCCCCCCGAGCAGCTTCACATCCTGCCTGGGGCCCTGGGAAAAGGAGGAGAGAGATGAGCAGGAGCTGGGGCTCTGCCAGGGAGGGCAGCGTGGGGAGAAACACACGAAAACCACAGGAAAAGACACTATGTATATTAAGAAAGTGCCAGTAATGGATTAACGAGCTGCGAAACCACATGCTGGCAGCGCTGGGGCGCAGACCTGCTCCTGTCCATGTCTTCCCACCCAGAATTTCCCGTGGCCAAGGTCAGCACCAACCAGGGACACAAGATTGTCCTCACAGCTCGGACCGGAGCCCTTCACGGTCCCACCCAGCCCCTGATCACCTCAGAGATCCTGAGTCTCCAGCTCTGAACATTCCCTTGCTCCCTGCAGCGCCCTGTGACAGAAAGATGGGGGGGTTTAGAGCAGGGTCGCCAGGGTGGGGTCCCCAAAGCCCCCCCACGCAGGATGCTGCCACACCCACCTCCTCTCCGGCTCCTCGGGGTCGCAGCCTCCATCCTCCAGCGACCGCTCCAGGACCTGTGTGCAGGGAGGGAAATGGGAGATGAGCCCTGGGGAGGGGAGGAGGCTGGCAAATCTCCCAATAACATCCTCCCACCACACTCAACACCACCAGCTGATTCTCCCCCAGTCCCAAAATTATGGGGGAAATGGGGCTCAACCCACACTGGTGAAGAGACAAGTGGGGAAACTGAGGCAGGAGAGAATCTTAGTGCCCGGGGAGGAGACGAGGCGGGGATCTTACCCTGGATTTATACTTGTAGAAGAGCAGCCCTCCCGTGGCCAGCAGGACGGCCACCACACTGGCCACCGTAATGTAGATGAGGGGCTCCTGGCGGCCCTCCCTGGCGGGCGGCTCCTTCCTGCGCTGCTCTGCGCCCAGAACAAAGCCAGAGTCAAAGCTGGGCCCGGCCCCGCCGCCATCCTCGGGGCCCCGCAGCCGGCTGAGCCCCCAGCCCCACGCCCTCGCCCTGTCCCTGGGGCTGCCCGGGGCTCGCAGCTCCGGGGCCATCCTGGAGAAGCGGAGCTGAGTGACGGGCTCGGCCGCCGCCGCGGGCCGGATCCTGGCTCCGCCGCCCGTCGAGCCAGCGCTGGGCGATGCGGTCGGAGGGGTGGTGCTGAGCCCGCCGGGCTGGTCCGGCAGGATGGAGCCTCCCCACTGCTGGCCTGGATCCTGCCGCAGGTGGCCGGTGCCCCACTCCACCAGCTCTCCATCCCCACGGAGGACGGGGATGTCACCCAGCGCCAGGCTCAGCGTCCCGGCCGGATCCTGGAGGGCTTCGGCACTGCTGCCTGGAGCTGTCTGCTTCATCCCGGGGGCCAACGCCAGCGCCGTGTCACCTAGGCCGGCACCCAGGACCTCCTCGGTCCCTGAGCCCCCGTCCGTGCTACTGGGGGGCTGAGATGGGGCCTCTAAGTCAGCCAGGGTGGTATGGAGGAGGCTGGAAGGGACCCGGGTGCTAGCGGGTGCCGTGTCCCTGCCTGTGGCAGCAGAGAGGGAGGGCTGGGTGGCAGAAGGGAGGGCAGGGGACAGGCAATTGCAGTCAGGATCTGTCCCCACACCTGAAAGAAGGAGAGAGAAGAGACAGCCGTGGGGTCACCAGCCTCCAAGAGGGGTGTAGCCAGCAGATCTGAGGTCGGGGGCACTGTCCCCGTCCCTCCCCGCAGCCCCGGGCAAGCGGGTCAAACAGCCCCTCAAAAAATGGGGGAGCAAGGGAGAGGCAGGGGACAGGAGCAGGCAGGGCAGCATGAGGGTGACAAGCAGCGGGTGGGATGAAGCAAACCCGAGTCACCGGGTCCCCTGAGCTGATGGCAGCGTGTTATTCACAATTTGCAGGAGCCAGAGAGCCACGTTTAACGTCCCCACGGCACAAGGACATGGCACAGCTCCGACACGAGGGTGACAGTGTGACATCTCCTCCATGCAAACACAGCACGGGCGCTCGCGGAAGCGCGGACGGCAACACAGGGCTCTTCCACCCCGGCAGCAACACTCTCCCCGAAGGCTTGCCCAGGGGAAACTGAGGCACGAGGCAGCTGAAGTGACACAGCCAAGGTCATGCAGCGTGTTGGTGGCACAGCAGTCCCTCCATTTCTCCGTGTTATGCTCCACCCAGCCTCGGGGCTTTGAGACAGAGCCGAGCCCGATGCCTCCTTGGTTCCCCTCAGCATCTCTCCCTTGCCTTGCTTCCAGCAGGATTTAGCCCAAATCCCACCTTCAAATGGCAGCCAGCCCCTTCTCCCCTGACACTGATGCAGAGCTCGCTGACACAGGGAAAGGGACCAAGGTGGACACGTGCCACACCCACAGACACACGACTCTTAAGGTGCTCCATGCAGGCGAGCCCAAGCCCCCCAGACTGGCACAGGTTTACTGGGCAGAGGCCAAGCCTTGGCATCTCACCTGGTGAGGATCCAGCCTTCCTGGGTCCCGGGCACACCCTGCGGTACACTTGGCTGCAATCCTTCTCAAAAGTCTCCTGGTTCTGCAGCAGACGCTTGATGTCCTGGAAGAAATCCTTCACCAGCACCAGCATCTCGTAGGGGGAGGTGGTGAACTCCTTGAAGCACAGCTGTGAGAGCTGGAGGAAACACCACACTCAGCATCAGCTCCGTGACCACCCGCTGTCACCCCCACAGGTACCACAGTGCTCCCCAGGCAGGATTGGCTGGCTCCTCGTGGCTCCACGCACACCCCACCTCTGCTCTGCTCCACAGCCCTGCCCACACATACACCCCAGGATGCTCTGGACACCCCATTTCACCACAGGATCCTCTGGACACCCCATTTCACCCCAGCATGCTCTGGACCCCCCCTTTCACCCCAGCATGCTCTGGACACCCCATTTCACCCCAGGATGCTCTGGACCCCCCCTTTCACCCCAGGATCCTCTGGACACCCCATTTAACCCCAGGATCCTCTGGACACCCCCTTTCACCCCAGGATGCCCTGGGATGAGGACCCAGGCCCAAACCCCCAAGAGGCTGGGCTCACTGTACCGTTCTCTCCTCATCATCCTCCTCCCTGATGCAGGGGTCCACGTTCTCATCGATGCGGTTGTACATCCTGCGCACCATCTGCATCTTCCGGGCGTTGGACGAGTTCTCCTTGAACTCTGTTCTCTCCAGGATCTTGCCCATCAGGGGAAAGGCAGCTTTCACATAGCAGATGGAGTCGTTCTGCAGGGACACAGTGACAAAAAGCGACAGCAGTTACCGCATGGGCACGCCACTCTGCCTGGGGGAGCACGGAGGCACAAACTGCCTTTCTACAATCCCACAGGCTTCCCAAGTGGGACTTGGAAGCAGGACAGGTCCCTCCTGGGCTGTCTCCTGCAAAGGGACACGAGAGGGGAGGCTGGGGATCTGGGCACCTCCCACCACGCACCAGCCAGCCCTGATCCCTGTCCCCTGCTGTCCCCAGCAAGAAGCCACTCACCAACTGCATCTTGTCAATGAACTTGAAGGAGACCCTGCCCGGGTGCTGCATCTGGGTGTCAGCCTGGAAGGACAAAGCAGGATGTCACCCCACATCCCCAGGGACAGCGCTGAGCCCCAGATGTGCCATGCCCTGGGCATGGGGTGCCTGAGACCCCCAAATCCACAGGGCTGGAAGGACTTTGCTCCCATTCCTGCTTCATCCCATCCCACACTCCTCCTCCTCACACAGGCACATCCCTAAGGTTGATGCAGTGGCAGGAGTGAGCTCAGGATTCCTGCTCCCATCAGGACGTTGTACTTCCCAATTCACAGACCTTCTGCTGCCTTTCCCTGCCGGCTCCCACCCCGCCTCTCTTCCTCCTCCTCCTCTTCCTGCCAGCGCCACAGCAGAGCCCAGCCCCGCTTAATTCTCCTCGGGTCTCCCCCGCACCACTCTCTCCTCCAAATCCAGGCTGCAAAAGAGCATCCTGCCGTGCAGGAGGTGGCGGTGACACCGGGGTCACACATTCTGCGGGATCACAGCGCCGGGGTCCCGCACGCAGCGCTGCCGGCCGCCCACGCCGCGACCCTTTCCAACGGCAGGAAAAACCCACCCTAAGCAAACGCTCTCCCTCCGGGCTGGCATCCCAGGCTGGGAGGGCGAGGGCTGGCAGAATTGCCGGCCGGCAATTCTCCTCCTAGCCTGGGATGCCGTCCCGGAAACAATTGCTCCATTATCCTGCAGGCGCTGGAGCGAGGGCCAGCTCCTCCATCAGCGAGGAGAGGGCTGCAATCCCAGCAGGAAAACCACATCTTCCATTCAAACCTGCTCCGTCCCCTTCCTCCCGCAGCCGCGGACCCAATTTTAATCCCTGGGCGGAGAGCAAAGGCTCCGGGGATGTGCTGTGCGGAGAGGGCTCGGGCAGAGGAAGCCGAGCTCGCCCGGAGCGGCTCCCGGGCCCGCGGCTCGGTGGTTAAAGAGGAAGAGGTGAAGCGAGCCCGGACACGGCGCTTACACCGAGCCCGGAGCGCAGCTCTCGGGGACTCGGAGGCGCCGTTCCCGTCTCTCGCCCGCACACCCCTCTCGCTGCAGGCAGAATTTAATCTGCGACAACCCTGCAAATCCCTGCGTGCCCCCGATTCCCGCTTCTCCCCTGAACATCCGCGTGATTCCCCGCTCGGAGGTGAGCCAAGGGCCACGGAGAGGGAGATACGGCCCCGGCAGCTGTATCTGATGGGGCCGGGGGCGGCTGCCAGCACCCAGAGCTGCCCACGGGCCACACGGGATGCCGGCCCCATCGCCCAGCCCGGTCGGCTCCCTCGCCCGGCCGGGCCCCCCTCGCTGCCTGCCACCCACCCACAGCCCCGTTGCCAGCCCAGCTTCCAGGCAAGCAGCTGGACTCAGGAATGCAGCCGGATTCCTCTGCTTAACCCCTGCGCAGCCGCCCAGAAAGCACCACAGCCCGCAGCGCCGGCCCCTCCGCGGCTTCCCCAGCGCCCCTGCACCCAGCCAGCCTCACTCCTGTCCCCTTCCCGCCCTCACTCCTGCTTCCGTCTTCCCTCGGTCCTCCTGTCGTCACTTTTCCATGGCCACCCTTCATAAAGGCACGACATCTGTCGCCTCCCGGTGCCCACTTGTCCCTTGTGCCCAGGGATGCTCAGCTCCTGGGTACCATCACTTCACTAGGGCAGCGGAAAATCGCCCCGTTTCCTTATTTCAGCACTAAAAAGAGCTGCTTTGTGCCCGTCTGGCCCCAGATGAGCCCCCATCCCACCGCACAGCCCCGGGAGGGCACTCACCAGCTCCTCCAGCTCGGCCAGGTGCCTCTCTGTGATGATCTGCTGGCAGTAGCTGTTCTGCTCCGTCTCATGGATGCGGAGCAGGAGGAGGAGGAGGGACGACAGCAGGGAGCAGCGGAGCAGGCACACCTGAGCACGACACGGGAAGAGTTTGAAGCAGGGATAACCCACACACACGCCAAGCCCCCTGCTCCTCTCCACCCCCCCCCCCCCCCCACCCCAGCGTGACCACCTCTGTGGCAGCCGGGACTTGGCCACGGTCCAGCAGGATAATCCCACTGTGGTCCTCCAACCCCGCGCCTATCCCCATCCTGCTATTTTTAGGAGCACCAGGTCAGCAGGGAATTTCCCAAGGCCCGGTGACACAAGCCTGGATGTGGCTCTTGGCCACCTCCACATTCCCGATCCAGCCCCTCTCCCCTCTCCCGCACCATTTCTCCGTCTCTCCTGCAAATCTCCTCCTCCGCCCTGGCTCTCCAGAGCCCATCTGACACACTGACCCACCCATCCCCAAAAATCCTCTTCCCACCCTTCAGACCCCCCCAGCTGCCCCCGCCGGGCTCTTTCCATGCAGCAGCTCTGGCCTCGTCCCAAATTTCCCTCCCAATCCCCCTGCAAAGAAGCGGGGAGGCCCCGACCCGTGGCGGGACCCCGGTGAGAAACGGGGCTTGTCCCGGAGCCAAGACTGCCGAGGTGGGGGTGGAGGGACCCTCGGGTGGGTGTGCACCCCCGTCTCCCGGAGCACCGGCAGGGAGAGGGTGCCTGGGTGATGGGTGGGGGGGAATTTCCCTTGGATGATGTCCAGGAATCCTCCCCTCTTGTGAAACTCCAAGATGCCGCCCGGGCCACCGCGGAGATGTGGCCACGGCTGAACGGAGCCTCACCCCGCCGGGAACGGGCTGGGGACGGGGCTGGAGTCGGGAACGGGGCTGGAGCCGGTGACCGGGACGGGGCTTCACCCCGCGGGTCCGGGGCTGGAGCCGGGCTGGGGGTTGGAGCCTCATCGCGCAGGTCCGGGAATGGAGCCGGGGCTGCAGCATCCCCC
>VZRH01007920.1:19491-33106 GCA_013397555.1 Urocynchramus pylzowi | reverse complement strand
ACGGCTCGGCACGGGGCACGGTGTGTGTGAGCCCCCGCTACCACAAACACACGGGGTTGTGCTCACCTGGGCACACACACACACACACACACACACACAGGTCTGCATGGATGTGCCAGGGACACACACCAGCCCTGGATGGCCACGGTCACCCCGGGCACCGGTAGCCACAGGCACACACACAGCCCTGAGCCTGGCACACGTGTGCACACCCACACAGAGCTGTGCATGCACGCACACACCAGAGACCCCTCGGAAGGTGCTCGTGGGCTCACACAGCCCCGTGTATGTGTACGGTCACCCCTGGGCACTTGTATCCGTGTAAACAAACACACAAACCCCCTGGGTGTGCAGGGACACTCCCTGAACACACACAGAGCGCTGGGCCTTGCACATGTGTGTGCTTGCTCGTCCCTGGGCACACACACACACACACAGACACAGACACAGACACAGACACAGACACACACACGTGATGGACACCCATCAGAACATGCAGGGATGGATGCATTAGCAAGGGTGTGCATGGACAGATCCATGAGCATTGATCAGCCCACGTGTGCACGAACAGATCCATCTGCATGGATGGATCCACACGGGCACAAGCAGATGCATTTGTCGGGATGTGCATGGACAGATGGCTGCATGCGTGTGCACGAGAGATCTCCACAGACACGGACAGATCCGAGTGCATGGGTGGGTCTACACATGCATGGCGAGATCCACATGTACATGGAGAGATCCATGTGTGCATGGAGAGATCCAGGTGTGCATGGAGAGATCCACGTGTGCATGGAGAGATCCAGGTGTGCATGGAGAGATCCATGTTTACATGGAGAGATCCATGTGTGCCTGGAGAGATCCAGGTGTGCTTGGAGAGATCCATGTTTGGATGGAGAGATCCACGTGTGCATGGACAGATCCATGTTTGGATGGAGAGATCCACGTGTGCATGGACAGATCCATGTTTGGATGGAGAGATCCACGTGTGCATGGACAGATCCATGTTTGGATGGAGAGATCCACGTGTGCATGGACAGATCCATGTTTGGATGGAGAGATCCACGTGTGCATGGACAGATCCATGTTTGGATGGAGAGATCCACGTGTGCATGGACAGATCCATGTTTGGATGGAGAGATCCACGTGTGCATGGACAGATCCATGTTTGGATGGAGAGATCCACGTGTGCATGGACAGATCCATGTTTGGATGGAGAGATCCACGTGTGCATGGACAGATCCATGTTTGGATGGAGAGATCCACGTGTGCATGGACAGATCCATGTTTGGATGGAGAGATCCACGTGTGCATGGACAGATCCATGTTTGGATGGAGAGATCCACGTGTGCATGGACAGATCCATGTTTGGATGGAGAGATCCACGTGTGCATGGACAGATCCATGTTTGGATGGAGAGATCCACGTGTGCATGGACAGATCCATGTTTGGATGGAGAGATCCACGTGTGCATGGACAGATCCATGTTTGTATGGACAGATCCATGTGTACATGAAGAGATCCAGGTGTACTTGGAGAGATCCACGTGTGCATGGAGAGATCCACATGTGCACAGATGGATCCACGTGTGCATGGAGAGATCCATGTTTGCATGGACAGATCCACATGTGCATGGATGGATCCCCGTGTGCATGGATGGATCCCCGTGTGCACAGATGGATCCCTGTGTGCACAGATGGATCCCCGTGTGCATGGATGGATCCCCGTGTGCACAGATGGATCCCCGTGTGCACAGATGGATCCCCGTGTGCATGGATGGATCCCCGTGTGCACAGATGGATCCCTGTGTGCACAGATGGATCCCCGTGTGCACAGATGGATCCCTGTGTGCACAGATGGATCCCCGTGTGCACAGATGGATCCCCGTGTGCACAAGCAGACCCATTTGCACAGGTGCAGATAGCTCCGTGGACAGGGATCTGTGGGGGCTGGATCCGGGGCCAGCAGAGCCGTGCAACAAGGCCCATCCCCAGCTTTGGGATTTTCCTCTTCGCTGCCTGTTTGTTTTCCAGGCGACTGGAAGTGATTAGTGGCCACGAGGTGATCCATGGCAGTGCCAAGCGCTCGGCACTCTGCCGGGAAACCGAAAGCAAACTGCTGCACCAACACGGTGGGATGAGGCTGCAACAGGGGATGGTGACAACGGGGCCAGGTGTGGGTGACAGCCACCACATCCGCGCGTCCAGGGACCAGCGGGACCTGCTCCCCGGGGCTGCAAACCCTGCTGGGGTTGCAGAAGCTGCTGAGGGGTTTTCTCGGAGCTGAGAGCTGTTCCCAATAGTGGAGGGCTGGGATCAGTGACTTGGTGAGGAGAAGAGCTGGGAAGCAGCTGGAGTTGGGGACAGCAGTGACAGGCCCAAGATAGTGTCAGATTTGCACCAGCACATGGGTGCTACAGGTCTTGTCACCCGCAGAGTCCCTTAGCAACAGCAGCAGATAAACATCCGAGGGTGCTGAGGGTGACAGGCTGGGGAGGGAGGGCGCTGCATTAGAAATCAGCCGTCCTCCCAAAATAACCCCTTTCTCCCCAAAACGCTGAGACATTACCCACATTTTTCATCACAAGCTATTCTGGGAGCCTCACAGCCCCCACGGTGAGAGGACACCCGGGTGGACACCAAGGGACACGGCGGGTGACGCCAGCACCAGGGGTGACTCACGGGGACCCCGTGGCAGCGCGTGAGGCCCTTCCACACCGGCTGGGAGCATGGGCTGCTCCTCTCCCGCACACTCATCCCCCTCTGCTCTAAAGGGACAGGAAAAAGGTCATATGCTGGGTCATGGGACGAGCTATGGGGCAGCGGGGCAGGGACAGAAGGACAGCAGGACAGAGGGACGGCAGGATGGAAGGACGGGTTAATATTAATCCGCCTCATGCATGACAGAGGGCGAGAGCAGCATCCGCCTCTTTTTTTTTTGGCAGGGAAGTGGCTTTTGCCCCTCCTCCCTTCCCAAACCTGCCGAAAGCCCTGAGTCACAGGGCAGAAATGGGGCTGGTGGCAGAGGTGGCAGAGGTGGCAGCAGCTCCGTGCCCACGCTGTAGCCAGAAAAATTAGGGGAGGCAAAATTTAGGGTGGTTGTCCCTCTCCCAGTTGCAAACTGGGACCAATGGCACTGTCACCAGGCTGTGCTGTGCAGGAGTTGCCCCTCTCTCCCCACAGCCACTGTCAGCCGAGGGGGAAAGGTGGGATGAGCCTGTGGGGCTTCCTGGGCATGCCAGGGATGCCCACGTCTGCTGGCCCCAGCACAGAGGATGCAGGGCTGGAGGCAAGGCAGGGCAGGATGGCTCCTGCTCCACAGGTCCTGGAGCAGACCCCAACCCCCCCTTGCAGCCACATCTCCACCACGGCTATGGTTAGAGCATCCCTGGACCTCAATTCTCTTGCTACAGCAATTCCCTCTCTTCCCACCCCCCACGGGAGTGAGAGCACATCCCAACCAATCCCTCATTTCGGGAGGTTTTTTCCAGCCAGCAAGCTCCAAAGCAGAGATAAAACCTGTGGCATATCCAATCCCCTCAGCTGCATCCTCGGACCAGCCTCGGGCTGCCTCTCCGGAGAAAGTTATTTCCAGCAGGAAAGTGTTGCAAGGTCTTAATCAGTTCCTTCCCGGTGATTCACCGCAGGGCCAGGATGCTCTCCCACAGTCTCCTGGGTGCTGCAGCTGAGCCAGGACCCCACCAGCACGATCCAAGCTGCAGCAATGTGTGCCCAGGCTGGAAATCCCCATGGGAAGCTCCCGAGCCAGTTCCTTCAGGAGTGGAGGAATGTGGGCTGGAAGGCACTTCCCCCCAGCCCGCTGCCAGCGGGGGGGACTCAGGATGTCGTGATGAGGCTGGAGCCTTCATCCCACAGCAAATCCCCGCTTCCTCCTCCTCCATCCCTCCCGTGCTGCCTGCTCCACACGGGGACCCTGCAACACCCTAGGGGCCACGGGAACACCCTAGGGGCCACGGGAACACCCTAGGGGCCACTGCAACATCCTAGGGGCCACTGCAACATCCTAGGGGCCACTGGAACACCCTAGGGGCCACTGGAACATCCTAGGGGCCACTGGAACACCCTAGGGGCCACTGGAATATCCTAGGGGCCACTGCAACATCCTAGGGGCCACTGGAACACCCTAGGGGCCACTGCAACATCCTAGGGGCCACTGGAACATCCTAGGGGCCACTGGAATATCCTAGGGGCCACGGGAACATCCTAGGGGCCACTGGAATATCCTAGGGGCCACGGGAACATCCTAAGGGCTATGGGAACACCCTAGGGGCCACGGGAACACCCTACCCAGCTCCCATCACCGAGGGGGTCTCAGGGCTCCCCCAGAAGCAGCCCCCTGGCCACAGGGTCAGCACCTCCAGGGTCAGCAGAGCCCTGGCTGATGCAGGCACAGGAATCCAGCCAGGCTGGGAGCGAGGGAACCGCAGGGTCAGGCTGTGTCCGGCGTCTGCAGAGAAAGTCCCTCCTCAGAGTTGTCATAACCCGGGCTCCTCGACCACAGAGGCTCTCGGGAGACCTCCCACCACCCCAGCACGTGCTCGGGGGTCCCTGGGCACAGATAAAGCCCAGCCCTGGGGTCAGGGAGGGGCACCCATGCCAGGTGGTGAGGAGGGACCAAAGACGGGTGACAGCCCCGCACGGGTCCCCGGCGTGTCCCCAGTCCTCGTGGCTGTGGCTGAGTCACGTCAGGCTCCAGCTCCACTCCTCCCTGCGCCAAGGAATGCGGCAGGGCCAGAGCCAAAAACCTTCCCAGGCAGCTGCTCACGGGCACCCACGGGGTCTGGGGGAGAGGCAGGGCAGGAGGTGCCACCAGCAGCAGTTTCAGGGTGGCAGCAGGACGATGCCACCCTGTGGCAGTGTCCACGTGCTCATGCTCTGGGGGACTCCCCAGCATCCCCAGTGCACCCTGAACGAGGGTGCTGGGGGCCACAGTGCCCAGCGTGCCCCATGCCCTGCTGGGCACCACCCGGAGCTCGTGGCACACTGCAGGGTGGGTGCAGCCTGGCACCCCCGGCTCAGCCAAGAGGGTCCTGACCCATGCCTGGGGGTCCAGGGGCTGTGCCAGGAGCAGCTGGGCACAAGTGGGGGCAGCTTGGGAATGCCCCAGGGAAGCCAGGCCTCAGCAGCACCTGAGGGCTTCCTGTCTGTCACCATGGCCAGGAGCAAGGTGACATCCAAACGTCCCGAGCCTCGCTGGGATGCCACAGCCCTCAGACCGTGTGACAGACGGAGTCAGCACCGTCCTGACCTCAGCACGTGTCCGAGGGGCTAAATCCCACTTCGGCCCCCCAAACTGGGAATGTGATCCCCACACGTGTCGGGCTGGGGTGACAGCCCTGTGCCACCCCCGACACGGGCTGGGGGGGCCGTTCGGAGCCGCCAGGGCCGGGCCGTGGAGCGGCTGCCGGGGCGGCGCAGGCAGAGCCCGGAGCCAGAACAGAGGAGCTGTTTGTGCTCCCGCCGGGGCCGGTTGTTTATCGGCAGCCGGAGCTGTTTACATCAGCCACTGGCCCCGACCTCCGCCACCGACACCCAGACGCGGGGCCCGGCCCCGGCTGCACCCCGCGGTCCCCAGGTGCCGGCGGGGCTCTGCTGGGAAGGAGGGGAAGCAGGGATGAGGCTGGGGCTGAGTCACGGCCTTATCTTGCTCCACACCCGACGGCAGGATCCGGCCCCGGCGCTGCTGAGCTCCTCTCCCTGCTTGCTCCCATCCTTGAAATCTGGAGCACCCCCAGCCCTCAGGGATATCCTTGCCAGCCAAAGGGACGCCCTGGGGGACAAGGACTGGTGTCACAGGGCACGGTGGGGCTTATTCCCATCATCTTCCTCGCTGAGGGTGGAGGGGGACAAAGAAGGACAGACAGACAGAGGATTGGACAGAGCCCAGCCGTGTGCCATGTCCATCATCCCATTCCCTGATCCCTGAAGGGCAGCTGGGGGTTAATGGGGACAGGGGGGGACAGCAGTGCCTTGCTTGCCGGAGAAGGAGCCCTCGCCTCCCTAAAGGAAGCAGCTCCTGCCAGGAATTCGAGGCATTACTCAGCTGGCGGCCATAGATCAGCTGTTTGGCTGCTTGGAGCCTGTTTTCCATTAGCAGCAGTGATTTTAGCACCGTAGAGCTGCCTCCTCCCTCCTGCCAAGCGCTCCAGGATGGCCTTGGGGACAGGAGCCTGGCAGGTGGGATGCCATGGCAGGTCAGGATGCCAGGAGTGCTTTATCCCTGAGAAGCCTTGGCCATGGCAGCTGGCTCACCTGAATCCAGCCCATTCCCAAGGCAGGGATGAAGCTGAGGCGGGTTTTTGGAGGGATGGTGGTTCTGGGGAAGCTGGTTGTGGCTCCACACCTGGATTCATCCCTTTCCCGTCAGAGGGATGAAGTTGAGGTTGGTTTTTGGAGGAATGGAGCTCGTAGGGGAGCCGCCAGTGGCTCCACACCTGGATCCATCCCTTTCCCAACACAAGGATGAAGCTCAAGCTGGTTTTTGAAGAGATGGAGCTCCTGGAGGAGCTGCCAGGACACACACGCTGCCCCCTCAGCTGTGCTGGCAGCCCTGGCTACAGCCAAGTGGTTCATTTTGGGCTGAAAACAGGAGATTTTGAATTTGCAAAGGGTGGTGGGGGGAGGGCGGTGATAAGGGGGTGAAGAGCTGTTTGGGGGCTCACAAAGCTCTCTCCAGCCTCGCACTTGTCCAGCTAAACGCTGCCCTTGGGAAAGGTCTGGAACCCTCTCAGCTTTGTTAAAATCATCTTTTCACCTTTGAAAAGCCAAATAAGTGTGATACAAATATCGACTCCATCCCCCTGCTCCCAGGCAGCCCGGGTACCACGGGAAGGGACACATCAGGATGGAGCATGGACAGAGCTGGGCCGGCATCTCCCGGTGCAAATCCAGCAGCGCCTGCCGCTCCCACGCTCCCGATGCTAAATCCGGCCTTTCCCATCTCCCTCACAGCTGGACAAGGAGCTCCCGTCTCCATCTCAGTGGCCTCGTCTTCTCTCCCCAGGGACATTCCCCATTCTCTTCCCCCTACTCATCACAATTCCATCCCGTGCCAGAATGGAGCTGAGCAGCTCGCAGGAATGGGGTGAAATGGCTCCAGCTGCTTGTGTGTGACTGGAGACTCAAATTTTGGTGTGCTTGCTGCTTCCTCCAAGAGACCAAATGGTCCTTCCAGCAGGTGAGCTGCTTCCCTGCTCATCCCAGGATCAAAAGCATCCAGCATCCAGCTCGGGGTGGTGTGGGTGCTGTGGATGCAAAGGGGTGGTTTGAGCACTGCTGAAAAGTTCTGCTCCTCAAAACTGGTAAGAAATAGGGTCCCACAGCAGCTTGGAGGGGGCTCCAGTCACGTTTAGGGCAGGGGATGTCTCGGGATAACCAGGATCACCCCGCTCCCCGCCGACAGCAGCGCGTGTGCCCGGAGGCCGCTCTTGCACCTTGGCCAAGAGCATTGGATCATCCCTGGGACAGCACAAACAACCTTCAGCCACCACCAGAAAAACACAGGCTGATGCATCTTGGCATGTGCTGCTGCGCCTCCGCCCATCATCCCGCCCGCAGCCCTGCGGCCGCGGGATCACCGGCAGGACGGCTCCTCCGGCCCCGGAGCAACCTGCCATCCCCACGGGGGGAGATGGTGCCCAGAGAGGCTGAAGAGCACAAAAACATGATAAAAAACCTTCCTGGGCCCCAGAGAGTGGGCAGTGCTCAGGGGACCCCTCAGCTGGACCCTGAGTATGGGGCATCTTCCAGGTGCTGGCAGGGGGAGGATGCAGGATTGGGATCAGGCTGCTGAGGGCATCCAAGCCATGGAGAGTCAGCAGCTCCCAGAACTCTTCCTCACACCCAGAGGAATGTCGTGAATCAAGGATCCCCAAGGATCTTGGAAAGGTTCAAGTTTAGGGCCTGAGATGAGGCAGGCAAGTCCCAGCTGAACAAGGAGAGCGTGAGGCAGAGCCATGCCACCCCAAACCATTCCCAGCCACGGGGAAGGGGCTCCGCAGCACTCCCCAGCCCAGCAGTGCTGCTGAGTCAATCTGCTGCTGCCACCCCCACTTCAGCACTCATAATTAAGGATAATCCATCACAATTTCATCCCATGGCTGCTGCTGCCACATCTGGAAGCCGGTGTGGGCTGCTCGTAGCTGTGCAGTGTTTCCAAGGAACCACAGGAGTTTTCCATCCTCTTTTCATTAGCGTGTGGTTCCCGCCCCAGAGCTCCGAGCAGGGCCAGCAGCCCCACACTCAGCCAGGAGCCTCGGTCCTGAGAGGTCCCCAAGCAATCGTGGCCTATTAAAATTCGTGATCTCCCCGTGGCTGGGCTGTGCCACCCCCTGGGGACAGCTCAGCTCCTGCTGGAGCGGGGTAGCACAGCAATGGGGACCTGGATCCTGTCAGCAAGCCATCCTGCTTCCCAAAACACAGCCCCAGGCTGGCAGTCGGCAGTGGGAATCGCCCCGTGTCCCCTGAGGCTGTGCCACACACAAGGGCTGAGGCTCCACAGCCTCTCCCCGAGGACTGGGGAGCCCCTGGGTGTCCCTGTCACCCCTTCTTGGGAGCACCGCCCTGCAGAGAGCACACTGTCACCCGACAGGTGGGACAAAACCCCCGGGAGCTCCTGACTCTCAGGGCCCGGCCAGCGGACAGGTCCCTCCTGCTGTCCCCGTGTCCCCGAGCGCTGGCCAGCGGGGACTGTCCCCGTGTCCCCGAGCGCTGCCCAGCGGGGACTGTCCCCGTGTCCCCGAGCGCTGGCTAGCAGGGACTGTCCCCGTGTCCCCGAGCGCTGGCCAGCGGGGACTGTCCCCGTGTCCCCGAGCGCTGGCCAGCGGGGACTGTCCCCGTGTCCCCGAGCGCTGGCCAGCCCCGCTGGCGGAGCCGCAGCTGCTCGCCCACATCTGGGGCTGATTTCGGCCGGGAGCTGAAACCGCGCTGGGAGAGGCGCGGGAGCCAGGGCAGCATCCCGAGGGCTGCCTCAGGATGTGGTGGCTCGAGCGGGAGGAAAGTGGCGCTGGAGGGGCAGCGGGGGCCCGACACCCCCCCGGCACCGGCCAGAACCGGCTGTGGCCCTGGGGACGGGATTACGCCGAGCCGGAGGCATGTCCTGCGGCCAGCCCAGCGCTCCATGACCTCACCACCACGTGCCTGCGACGAGGAAGGAAAAGAGGAAACTCTGCTTTTTTTTTCAAGAGTAACTTTTGCCTGAGCTTTTCCCGGGGGTGAGAGTGTGAGCCGCGGCCAGCACCACTCACCTCTTCCACGAGAGCATCACCCCGGGGTGACGGCCCAGCCTCCCAGCCCACACACATCCCAGGGCGGGGGATGGACACGGAGAGCTGCAATCCACCTCCCCAAATCCCCCCGGCCTTGTCCCAAGCAGCACAGCACCCTCGTCATGGGAGGGGGTGTCACCCACGGGTGCTGCACCCCCCACCCACTGCACATCCTGGGTGCCTGTGGAAAACTTGAGCCCTTCACTGGGAAATTTGGGCAGAGGAAGTTGTGCCCAGGCTCATAAACACATCGAAACCGTCTGTGGTTTCCACATGGGTCACATCCTCTTTGTCCCAGCCCTGCGTGATGTCCCCAGGGGTCGGAGCCACTGGTTGGATCCCCATCTCTCCCCAGGGCTGGAGCCACCAGGATGCAGGAAGGGAATTGGGAATTAAAAATAATGAAAATATTTAGAAGGGCACAGGCCTGGAATGGAGCCCACCCCAGGGATGGAGCCCAGCTCCAACTCTAGGGCTGGACCCCACCTCCACCCTCAGGGCTGGACCCACCTCCAACCCCAGGATGCAAAATTCCACCTGGCTGCAGCAAAGACCAGGATGGGATTCGGAGCAGAGACCCCTGGGTTATCCCAAGCAGCTGGAATAGCTGTGAAAAAGCAGGACATGAGCTGGGATCCAGTCCCTGGGAAAAGCCAAACCACCAGAGCTGCTGGCTCCTGCTGCCCAGTGCCAGCTCCCCCTGCCAGGACAGCCCAGGGTGCTTTGGCTTCACGTCAGCCCTTCCCTGGCAGCCCTTCCGTGCCTCTGAGGTACCTGATCCCAAAGCAGCACCTTCGCTTTGGCATGAGGAAAACCAAGCTAAATCCCAGGAAAGCAGGAGATGTTGGCAGCAGGATCACCCCCAGGATACAGATTCAAAGAAGAAAAAATTTAATCCATACCCAGGAGCATGAAAATGAGCTGATGGTTCCTCCATGTGCAGGGAATGAGCAGGACCTGGGCTCATTGAGGACCTGGGCTCATTGCAGTAGAGAGATGGATTACACTTGGGATTTGGATTGGGAACAGCCTCCCTTCACACCTCCAAAACCTTTCTGCTGAGCCAGGGGGGCAATTTTGTCCTCCCTGGTATCAGGACTAATGCCAGGTTTTGGCTGCTTTTTCCTGCCTCTGTCGAGGTTGGGATTGAAGGCACTTGAGAGGACAGTTCAAGTTCAGACTCAGGTGTTTATTGTTTCTTATCAATGTCACAGTCTCACAGCAGTGAGCTCTGCAGTCTTTCATCAGCAAAGCACAAAATGGCTAACTGTCTCTTGTTACAAGGTCTTTTAAGGATAAACTGTCCAATTAAGAAATGACACCTGAATTATTTTCAGTTTTAACCCAATAACTTATCACTCAAAGTCAACAATGAGGACTTTTCTGTCCAATTACACAAAACCACCCAAACCCATGGAGAAGAAGGTGAAGAAGAAGGACCAGCCTCTGCCCTAAAACCTCCATCTTGCCCCACATACATTGTTATATTCCAAAACCTTCATCTCTAGGTTTCCCACCATGTGATATTACACACTTCTATTCAAACTCCACACCCACAATCCCAGTTCTGTCATTCCATTTTGGAAGCCTTCTCCACAGCCTCAGGTCAGTGCTGTGTTCTCTTGGGGGTCAGTGCCTGCCAGCACAGAAAGTCTGAAATTCTCAGCCTCCAGAACTCCAACAGACAAACCCTTGGCACCCTCTCAGCTCCCAGGCATCACCAGAGCACTTCTCCCTTGGAAAAGGAAAATCAAATCCAGGGGGATGAATTTGGCCTTCCCCAGGAAGGGGCTGGATTTGGAGGGGTCCAGGCAGGTGCCAGGGTCACAGCCCACCCTCCCAGCCCCAGGATGCTGCTTTGGGGCTGTTTTCCCCCAGTTTTCACAAATTCCAGCTGGGCTGGGAACATTTGGCTGAAGGAGGGAAGTGGGACCTGCCAGGGGTCTCGGGATCTTCTGGCCTCCTGCCCCCCACCACGAGGAGAGACCCATGGAACCTCCCCAGGGAGGAGCAGCCCTGGGTACCCCAATCCCAAAGCACCTTCGTTAATGGGGCACCCTCGTTAATGGGGCACCCCAATCTCAGGGCACCCTCATTAATAGGACACCCCAATCTCAGGGCATCCTCATTAATGGGGCAACTTCATTAATGGGACACCCTAATTTCAGGGCATCCTCATTAATGGGGCAACTTCATTAATGGGACACCCCAATTTCAGGGCATCCTCATTAATGGGACACCCCAATCTCAGGGCACCCTCATTAATAGGACACCCCAATTTCAGGGCACCCTCATTAATGGGGCACCCTCATTAATGGGACACCCCAATCTCAGGGCACCCTCATTAATGGGGTGTGGGAAATGGATCTGTAGAGAATTCTCAAAGTTTGACAGAAGGCTCACACGGTGTGCATCTGCATGGAAACCTTGAGATAAGAAATGCTGGCTTAGAAATGCCAACAAACACTCGTAATGTATTATAATTAAGAAATAGTTGGCTTCTAATTGTGATGGCGTGAATTATAAATCTGTATCGCCTCACCCTTCGCATGAGACCAAAAATGGAGTAAAAGTTTTTAAAATGCCTCTCAGCTGCCCCATCTCTGGGCCAGAAAAGAGCACAATCTGACAATGGGGCATCCACATTAAAAAGGCACCTCTTCCTTGGGGTGCCCTCATCTTTAAGGCACCCNCCAGCTGGGCTGGGAACATTTGGCTGAAGGAGGGAAGTGGGACCTGCCAGGGGTCTCGGGATCTTCTGGCCTCCTGCCCCCCACCACGAGGAGAGACCCATGGAACCTCCCCAGGGAGGAGCAGCCCTGGGTACCCCAATCCCAAAGCACCTTCGTTAATGGGGCACCCTCGTTAATGGGGCACCCCAATCTCAGGGCACCCTCATTAATAGGACACCCCAATCTCAGGGCATCCTCATTAATGGGGCAACTTCATTAATGGGACACCCTAATTTCAGGGCATCCTCATTAATGGGGCAACTTCATTAATGGGACACCCCAATTTCAGGGCATCCTCATTAATGGGGCAACTTCATTAATGGGACACCCCAATTTCAGGGCATCCTCATTAATGGGGCAACTTCATTAATGGGACACCCTAATTTCAGGGCATCCTCATTAATGGGGCAACTTCATTAATGGGACACCCCAATTTCAGGGCATCCTCATTAATGGGGCAACTTCATTAATGGGACACCCCAATTTCAGGGCATCCTCATTAATGGGGCAACTTCATTAATGGGACACCCTAATTTCAGGGCATCCTCATTAATGGGGCAACTTCATTAATGGGACACCCCAATTTCAGGGCATCCTCATTAATGGGGCAACTTCATTAATGGGACACCCCAATTTCAGGGCATCCTCATTAATGGGGCAACTTCATTAATGGGACACCCTAATTTCAGGGCATCCTCATTAATGGGGCAACTTCATTAATGGGACACCCCAATTTCAGGGCATCCTCATTAATGGGACAACCCAATCTCAGGGCACCCTCATTAATAGGACACCCCAATTTCAGGGCACCCTCATTAATGGGGCACCCTCATTAATGGGACACCCCAATCTCAGGGCACCCTCATTAATGGGGTGTGGGAAATGGATCTGTAGAGAATTCTCAAAGTTTGACAGAAGGCTCACACGGTGTGCATCTGCATGGAAACCTTGAGATAAGAAATGCTGGCTTAGAAATGCCAACAAACACTCGTAATGTATTATAATTAAGAAATAGTTGGCTTCTAATTGTGATGGCGTGAATTATAAATCTGTATCGCCTCACCCTTCGCATGAGACCAAAAATGGAGTAAAAGTTTTTAAAATGCCTCTCAGCTGCCCCATCTCTGGGCCAGAAAAGAGCACAATCTGACAATGGGGCATCCACATTAAAAAGGCACCTCTTCCTTGGGGTGCCCTCATCTTTAAGGCACCCCCATTAAAGNCATCTTTAAGGCACCCCCAATAAAGGGGCACCCCTGTTTTTAGGGGCATCCCACCTCCACAACACCCTCATTAGGAGGGCACCCTCATTAACAGGACAACACCATTAATTGGGGACCTTTGCTTCTGGGGTACCCTGGTTCTCAAGGTGTCCTTGCTGATGGGGTGCCCTCATCTCTGGGGCACCCTCATTAATGGGGCAGCAGGTTAATTGTGGATCCTCACTTCTGGGGTGCCCCCTTGTCTCCAAGACACCCTCATTAATGGCTCCCCCCCATCTCTGGGCACCCCTATTAACCAGGCACCCTTATTAAAAAGGCAGCCTGATTTGTGGGACCCCTCCCAGGACACCCCCCCCCCCCCCCGCATCCCCCCC
>VZRH01007917.1:45431-55547 GCA_013397555.1 Urocynchramus pylzowi | reverse complement strand
AGCTTTTAAGCAGCTTGAAATCTAATGAAGGGGACAAGAAATTGTCTGTTTGCTACAGGATGTATGAGAAGAAGAAAGAACAAGTCCCTGAATACAGCAGTCACTCAAAACTTCATTCTTTGTTAGAAATCAGTTTCCATTGTGGACGAAGCTGTGTTTGCCCTCAGAAAGCACAATTTTTTCCCTTCCATACCTGTTATATCTAGTTTCCACTTCAAAGTATCTAAGGATGAAAAGTCTCATGGGTTCAAGAGAAACTCCAGAAAATAATTCTCAAGCCCCAGTAGTATTCTTTTCTGAGCAGAGAAATACTCATATTTCCTATAGTCATAGACGAGGGTTTGTAGCAGCTGGTGTGCAGGAGGTGCTTCCCCCAGCAGGCACTCCAGGCTCCAGCAGAAAGGGGCTTCAAACCAAGCTTCCCAGACTTTCTTCTCATGCTTACTGCTTCAGCGACCACAGTCTAGCCAACAGTGGCCTTTTACAACTCCATCCCAGTTCTGACCTAGCCAAGATTGAGTGAAAAAAAAAATATTGGGTACATTTCACTCATGGGAGGAGATACCCACACTGGAGTAAGAAATTCAGGACAGTTTCCATACAGTGTCTGTGCTCTTCTCTTTCCCTCGTACCTAACCAGCTTCAGAGCTTTTCCCAGATGATTTTTGGATGGATTCCAGCACTCAGCTGTGCAACTCTTCTGAGAAATCTCTCTTAGAGATCATTTTTAGTAGCTGTTGTGGTAATCTTGGTCTGTAAAATACATCTCGGAAAGTGTCTGCCAAAGCTTTCTGAAATACCACAACCCAGATGGAGGAAGATAACTTCTTATATGGGTCAAACATGTAGTCTGTGCTGAAATCCACATTCAACACAGGATTCTTAAAGGAAATTGGAAAGGAAATATGGATGTGAATACCACTTGATGGAAAAAGAGGAAGAAATGAATTCTGTTGGATCTCCAGATTTACAGAATATAATGAAATTACTCCTGCTTTTCCACCTAACCAGCGGCAGGAAACTGGTGTTACACTTACTGTGCTGTCCAAAATTCATCTTCTGGTAATGGGCTAAACTCTAAGCTGTTGTTATTGTGACTGAGAAACTGTCTCTGAGGGTTTAATTCTTTATTCCCCTAATCAGAATATCCGTCCTGGTCCCTATGGAATAATATTTTTATCCAACTTGCTGACACAGGAGTTAAAATTACTTATATCCACACACCTTTTGGATAAGGTAAACTGCTGCTGCAGGAGTTTTGTGGGGATTGTTTACAGGATGGGATGGACACCAAGCTTGGCTCAGCAGATGTTCCTCACTCAACCTAGAAGATGCAAAACCTTCTTCTACTTCACAAGTGAAGTACCCTGATGAAGAAAGGTTGTGTAGAACAAGATGATTTGGTGAACTATGAGGAAGTCTTCTGCAGGTGAGAGCTGAGGTTTGAAGGGTTGGGCTGACATCTCTGACAACTGAGAAGACCTCACAGCTCATCCCTCTAAATCCTCCCCTGGTCTGGAGGAAAGGTTTGGCTGAGGAAAAGGACTGTTTTGTTGTTTCCTGCAGGGAAACATTTGGATATCCTCATGATTTTCTTGTTATTCATCTCCTGCTGGAGAATTTGGCAGTGAGGCAAAGAGACCAAGCCTGCATGGCTTACTGCAGATGGCTCCTGTGTATAACAAAACTCAGTGAAAAGAGGAAGTACAATCATTTAGATCATCCAAAAATCATTCAAACTGACTGGTTAAATTTGGTTTGGATTACACCAGAACATCAGCCAGGCAGTGCAGCTCTCTTCAAAACTCAGCATTTTCCTAGAAATGGCAAAACATTGGTGGAGAATGGAGACTGTTCAGAAAGACGGGGATATTTCATCGTAGAACAAGTGAAATGCAAAGGTTCAGAACTGGTTGGTGTGCAGCTCGTGCTGATCACCCAGCCCAGCAGAGGCAGCTCCAATTTCTGAGACACAGATGATTGGCAAAAGCTGTCCCTGGAAGAGCAAGAATTCACACATACACTGCAAGGGTTCTGGAAGGGAAAGGGAAAGCATCTTCAACAGCTGGTTGGATGGAGAAGACATTGAGAGTAGTTCCAATGAGAGCAGCACCGCCACAGGGGACTGACTGTGCTCCACAAGCTGAGCTTGTGCTCTGAACAAGATCTCCAGGGGTGAAGTCTGTGGTTATAAACACTAAAGATTTCCTGATTGTCACAAGTGAGGGAAGAAAGACACAAAACCTGAAAAGGGTAGAAATTGAATAACTCTGGAAGCAAATGTGAGCAAATGTTAGCAACCAATGTGAGCTTTGTTTTTGCCAAAGAGACGTGAAACAAACCAAGCAGCCAAATAAACAAACAAACAAACTCACAGATTTGTTTAACAATATAATATTCAATGACTGAATTTGATTGATGCCAGATTTTGTCAGCTGAGAATCTGACAGCAACACCAGCAGTGACTGCATTTGCTACAGCAGTACTTGTGTGCAATGGGAAACCTAAACCCTGGAGAACAGTTTGTAAACTTCTGCCTTCTGCCCTGTGTTTCTTTTATCATCCTCTGTCAGCACTAGATTGAAGGCCATGATTTTTTGGATTTAAAAAAAAAAAAAAATTACGAAGTAGTATTTATTTAATTCACACTGTTCAGATCTTAACCGAAATGAAAGTTATGGCTTTATCTCAGAAGATAATTGTGGCATGAAAGTGAGCAAATGATCATAAAGGTCACTGTCCTGTCAAACCGCCAGGTAGGACCAAGCTGAAAGCTGGGACCTACCTCTTAATTTTGGATTTACTTTATTCTAGCAATAAACAATTGTAATGTTAAGACTTCCATTGCTATGGACTAGGAATGATGTTGTGTGGTTTAGAAAAACAACTCAAATTTTCTCCTGATTTCTCCTCTCTCTGACATGAAGGGGGAAGGAATATGTTTTTTTTCTCATGGACACTTTCTCAGGCTTTTGAAAAAATATTGTAGAGAAAAAGATTAGGGCAAAGATAGGAGAGGAGATAAACTAAATATATATGAACATAATAAAAACTTCTCTTTCTTTCCAAATATCCTTTGTCTTAAGCTGCAAGGAATCTACACAACACTATGTTACTTATCTTTCATCTGATGGCTGGACTTCATTGGTACAAGGAGGGCTATTCAAGTGTCAAATATTGGTTTTCTAGGGCTATTTAAGATGCCCTTCAACAGTCTCTCTGGTCTCCTGCTGAACTGCAGAAAGGTGTTAGTACCTGTCCATTCTGTGTGATCCTCAGGCCATTTCAGCTGACTGAGTGAAGAGAGATTAAACCACTGGATTACACAGCCCCACAACTTCCATTTGGCTGAGGGGTCATTTCCATTCTCCAGTGGGACCAAACTGCTCAGATGTCTTTGCCAAGACAAACACAACTTTAGGCTGAATGCACAACAACTCAAGTTTGTTATTTAATGTGTAGTTTTCTAAACAAGTTTTCCAGTTAAAACACATTGGGTGGATTTTTTCATTCTCTGGCACCTTTCCTCTGACTTTCCAGTGCAGAGTGTGGGATGCAAGGCTTGCACTATGAAAACAGCAGGTTGTCCATCTGAGGACATGCACACACATGCTGATCAAAAGCCTCCACAAGTTCAAGACAGTCTGGGACAGAGACTTTTTCCTTGTCTTTCAGTCCTTCCAAAGCACATATCAGCACTCTATTGATCCATGACTCAACTGAATGCAATCGTATTGAAGAGTAATAGCCTTGTGATGAATGCTGTGGGCAAACTTTGCAAAAAATAGTTATTGTAGTTTTCCTTCTCCCTTCCCTCCCCATATACACCATGTGGGAAAAAATCCCAGTGCCTTTCTGCCCTATGTTGGAATCCTCCTGCCAGTGATGTTCAGCTGTTTTCTGGCACAGAAAGTCCATCCCAGCCTTCAAAGCTGACCCAACAACCTGGGATCTATGATGTGAATATTCTGGCAGTGATGCTTTCCTTTGAAGATATTGTGTTTGTTTTTATAACTCCATTTTCTCCCCTATCATCTGTTGCCAGGATTTTTCCATGCTGCCTCCAGTGAAATTTCATCAGCAGCATTTGGATGCCCCAATGACAGAGAAGTCCTTGCTCACTCTGTGCTGTGGGTTGGCAGAGCTAAAGGAAGAGGATTGAAACAGAGCAATACTGAAAATACTGCCAGCATTTCTCATGCTGCTGTCAGGGGCTTAACAGGGTGGTGAGGGAGAAAGAAGAAGTACATTAAAAAAACCAAACATATTCTAGGTATTTATGGATAGTCTGTGGCACAAGTGGGGCGCCAGAGACATGGAGTCAGAATTGCTCAGCTTGGAAAAGACCTCTAAGACCATGTCCAACCTTTAACTCAGCACCAATATCTCAGGTTCACCTCTAAACCATGTCCTCAGATCCCATAGCTGCACACTTTTTTGCACACTTCCAGGGCTGTTGACTCTACCATTTCCATGAGCAGTCTGTTCTAATGCTTTTCATTACTTTCCCTTTCTATGGAAAAAAAAGTTTCTTAATATCCAATCTAAATGTGCAACAGCACAACCTGAGGTCATTTCCTCTCATCCTGTCACTTCTCTGTCACCCACCTCACCATACTCTCCTGTCAAGGAGTTGTAGACAATGAGAAGGTCCCCCCTGAGCCTCTTTTTCTCCAGGCTTAGCCCTCACAGCTCCCTCAGCCTCGCCTGGTACTCCACATCCTTCCCCAGCTCTGTTCTCTTCTCTGGACTTGCTCCAGCCCCTTGATGCCCTTCCTGAATTGAAAGCCCCAAAACTGAGCACTGAGGATTTAAGATAATGTTTCATACCAGGTGGAAGACAGGCCTATGTTTGCTAGGAAATAACCCTAATACTGGCATACTTTCTGAACACTGAACCATCACAAGCAAACTCCACACCTGTATAGATAAAAATCAGAGAAAATTTATTCCTGGGTATGGAAGTTAGTTATTTTAAACTGCTCTGAGGTTAGGTCCTCAGAACCTGCTGCCTTTGAATGTCCTGTAGACTGGAAAAATGCAGTTTGGTGTATCAGAAGTAGTAAAGGGTATTCTCACTCCACAGATTTAGGAGAGTTTAGGAAGAAGCTCCTGTAAGCAGGAAAGGAGAGATGCATCCTTTCAAGAGACTGTGCCATTCAAACCTAATGCTTTTACTTGTTCTCCACTTGATCCTCAGCCTCTTCACTGAGATGTGGCGATCCTAAATTGTCTCCTTGGTGTAGGCAGCACCCTGACCTGTGTGCCTCCAGTCTGGGTGGTGACAATATCTCCTCAAGCAATCAGGCAGAATATTGTCTCTTTCCTGACAAAACTCTATGTATCCAGTGGCCGAACCTCAATCTGTTGATTTTTGCACTATTGTAACAACTCCAGAAAGAAATTACTACTTTATTTGAACTGGCCAAACGACACACTGGTAGCATGCAAAACGTGGTGCTCTGAACTGCAGAGTTCAACACGAAATAAAGGTCTCACCACATTGTCCAAGAAGGAAAACAATTTTCTTGCCCTGCTAATAAACAGCATGTATAGTTCTAAACAAGATGGTCAACTAAGTGGAGCTTCATCCCAGTCCAGAGCAAACATTGTGACATCTGTAAGAATGCTGGAGGACACAAAAGATGAGAAAATGGACATTTGAAAGGAAAAAAATTGTAAATGTGAGGAGTGATATTTGCCTACACTAGATGACACGACCATTAGAAAATCCTCTAATGGATTTGATCTTGGTCTGCATCTATGTATTTTATCTATGTGAAATGTAGTAGCTACAGTTCATGTAAATGTAGTTCTACAGTGCAGAAGGAGTTTAATTCTTTCCTTAATGCTGTCATGATTGCAATGGAGAAGATAACTTTAATTAAAGGGGAAGCAACATGGTAATTCTTCTTACTTAAGACACAATTACTCATTGAAACTCTATGAAACTTCCTTTGCTTTCAAAGGCTACCTAAGAGCTCTAAATTTAAAGAAATAAATGTGTGAAATAAATGTTAATGATCATCCTGAGTAATTTTTTTTTCCCAGCAGTGCCATGAGTCTTTCCTCCCTCTGACTGTGATAGAACTGAGCCATTTACTAGACTTTGTGACGATTCAAACACAAACAGAAGCAATCACAACAAAAAAGGCATTTTTGCAGCTCCCTATAAATTTGTTGGTTGCTGGGCTTCTAAGGTTTGATTTCAGCTCCAACTTGTTTAATTACTTGGTTCATATCCTGTGGAGTGAAAAGTGGCAGGAACCAGACTAAAAGCTCTTGGGGTTCACTGAAGTTTTGCATTCCTCCACACAGGTTCTGGGAAAGATTCTACAATGAAGAAGTTGAATAAAACAAAAAATCCATTATTAAACCTCTACTGATGATTTAAATAATAATGTCTAGCAATATCTAGCCTATTATTATAATCAATAATTCCCCAAATTAAAGATTTCCTTTTGCAGTATTTAACTATGTGAAGCTAAGAAAAAAATGCGAAGCAACAGCTGGAAGGGACATCTGTATTTCCAACAGTCTTGGGAAATGGGATCACAGTACAGAGTTTTATCTGTTGCTTGACACTATTCTGCCCTGTACTACCTGCCTCCCATACGAACCCATCGTAATGACACATTCTGTTTCCATATCCATTTTCATCACATCCTTGAATGTGTCTTCCACAATCATCAAAAATGAGGGACAGATGCAAAAATAAATTCTGAAATACCAAACAGATGCCAGGAAAGAAATGTCAAGTAAGCTGCTATTGCTAATCAATCAAAAAGTCTGTTGTCAAGTGAATTTTCAGTGTCAATGCAGGTAATGTGTCAATGTCAGCTTTAAATAAGCACTTTTTTTTTTTTTTTTTTAATACAAGGAGAACACCAAGATCACTCTGCCTGGAGATCCTTCCCTAAAAATGTGCCGGAGTTTTCTTGAGTTATGTATATTAATTGCCTGCACAACTACAGGTGGGTAAGATGCTTCATTGATTGAAACAGCAGCAAATGCAATTATGTTGCAGTCATTGATTTGTTTTTTTCAGTCATTATTTTTATCATCTCCCTTTACTCTTTTTTTTTTTTTTTTTCTGTTAAGAGCCATATTTTGAATTATAAGAATTTCATTCACCTCTTCCAGTAAATATTTATTTCCAGGTGATTGCTGTATGCATTGACTCAAGCTATTGATCATAATAGCTCTTCTTATTATGTTGTGCATGCAATTTAAGCCAAAGTGTTAAAGTATGGTACATGTAAGTTGAGAAGCTGCAAATGCTTGAATCTAACCCTTCAAGATTCAGACTCCTAAAGTCAGAGCAGGTTCATGCACGCTCATTGTTAAGTTTAGATAGGAGAATGTGGGCATGAGGCTGTGACAGAGTCTTTGGAGATGAGCTTTTACTTTAGTAAATAAGTAGAGAGCAACAGGAGCAGGGCCCTGATCTTGATGAATCTTCAGCTACAAGGTTTTTTCCCCTTATTTGTAAGAACAGTCTTCTTACAATTGTCCAAGGGAAATGAGGTAATATTTGTTCACCTTTCCAGTCATTTAATAATTAATGTTTATACCCTTCCTTCATTGCTGTTCACATTCATGTTGAAAGGTCATCTATGCAACTGCAGGTTTTCTGCCAGTTCCTTTCTGTGCCTGAGCCCCTGCTGGCCTGGCAATAATTTCCTGAGATGTGATTATCACCTCCAGCCACATTTAAGGGACCCAGATGGGAGAGGAGGTCGAGTTTCCTGGTATTGCTGGACACCCTCAAGGTATGGACAATGCTAAAGTGTTCTTCAAGCAGAAGCAGGAAATGAGGTCAGAAATGTGAAACTAAGTAGCTGTTGCTTAAGCCTCTTATAAAAGACACAGAAAGTTTATATGCTTATCAGATGAACAGGTTTTGCATTCCTGCAGTTTCAGGGATGTTGTTTCTATTTGACTTTCAGCTGAAACTTAGATTCCTCAGCCACCAAAGGAAGCTGTGCTGGGGGAGATAAGTGTGGCTCTGCCCCAGAGTCTGTGTATCTGGTGTCTCACTGTCCCTGGATTTTGCTGTGGTTAGCTCTGCGGGGCAGGGGTGACCCCCCAGCTGCCACGACGGGTGCATGGCTAGCCCAATGCTTATAGCACTGTCTGTCCGAGACCCAAAAGCAGCTCCCAGTGCAGGCAAGCCTTAGCAAGAAATAGTGATTTCAGCTCTAAGTGATTATCAGCTTATTAAGTGATTAATCAGCTCATCAGCGATTTCAGCTCTTAATCTTGCTAGGCCTCGCAGCAGCAGACCATGGAAGAGAGAGGAGAAGAGGACGTATAGGATTCCGCAGATGGTAGCCTTTATTCGGATCTTCTGATGGCAGCTATCTGTGAAGGGTTCCAGGGACGTCTCTTCTGACTAACTGGGCCAAAGTAGGGGTTTTTATAGGGTTTAGGGGGATTGGAAACTGTCCAATGGTAAGGGTCAAAGGGAAGTAGCCTATAGCTTTACAGGTAGATAAGCAAGGGTCTGAAGATGGAAGAGGGACTTCTTTTTGTCCTGGTCAGCATGACTTGGCACTTTAGGCTGCTGGCTGCCAGAGTCTTGCAGGCCCTGTGCCTGCTACACCTGGAGACCTGCTAAATCACATATTGATTTCAGCTCCTTCTTATCTCTAAAGAGTGAGATGACTCAGAAGATTTCTTCGATGAAACAGTAAAAAAATTTCTTATCTTTCAGAGCTATGAGGTAGAGAGGGAAGAGAATGATCAAAGAGGCAGAAAGCCCCAGTGGCAAATTACTCAGTGCTGTGAGGACAAAACCCAGGGTCTCACCTCACATCCTTGCCACCAGCAACAGACTCTGGCATCGATAGCTGAATAAAAGCCAAGGCAATAATTACAGCTAGCAGAATTATTTTTGACAAATGCTGTCTTGTTTGGAAAGTAGGCCCTTAATTTAATTTATTCCAGTACTCATTGTTGTGCTGCCTGGCTGGTTTGTTAACCACTACACACTAAGTTCTTCTTGTTTCTAAGAGCTAAAGTGAAATCAGGTCTCTTGTGGTTTGCTTCACAAAATAAGAATTGAAATTAGAAGAGCAATTTTTACCTTTCCAAAGCCCTTTCATAATTGTTTAATCAGATTTATTAACACATAGTGCTAACAAATCTAGAATTTCCCTATTCCTGTGTGTATGGTTCTTAGTACATACCCATGTGGCCCCAAATATATATTGAACAAAGAAAACAATCCTCCAGACAAACTTTGTGAGCACAGTGCTCTCTGTCCCTGGGATGTTTGGGTGTCTTCATACACTTTTTAATTGTAAAAACATCTTCCCTTTCCCAACATTTCTTAGGATATATGCAGTAATGTATGTACAGGCTCAGTAAGAAGGCTGAAACACCTTGTGTTTCAAACAAAATTAAGAAAACACAAATAAGGCTTAGTCCCTGAATCAAAATCATGTTGAGACTTTGAGCTATGTTTCTACAGTGCACGGAATACACAATTTGAAACTTATTCTATTCCCAGTGTTAGGGTATTTTTTGAGGTTTTAGGGTTTGGGGTTTTTTGCTTTCCATCATTTCCATTATTTCAGGCTATGACAGTGTGTTCTGAAGTGGTGCTGTTTGCCTTTCACAACAGAAAGCCACACTAGAAGAGATTTACAGGAGGTGTCTTGGTCAGAACAACCTGTCAGACTTGATACAGCACCATCAAGACTCTGGATATGAGTAGCTGCAAAAAAAATCTGAGTCCACTGCAGCAAATTGACTTAGGGTGGAATGAGTGGTGCACTAACTAAAGAAAGAAGCCTTGTGGAGAGGAAAGACCTCAGAGAGCCCACAGAGAAGACAATTAGGGATAAAATGGAAAAGAGAGGGTGGCTTTCTGCTGGTTTAGCTGGGGGCTCTGAGGGTTACTGCACACACTGCACTAGGAGTAAAGGCAGGTTTTGAAATTAGGGACAGAGAGAAACTGAAAAGTTGCCTTACTGAAGACTGGACCAGCTTTCCTAGTCAGGGAAAAGAAAGGAAGGAGGAAAGGAGGGAAGGAAGGAAGTGGCGGAAGGAAGTGGCGAAAGGAAGTGGCGGAAGTGGCAGAAGTGGCGGAAGTGGCGGAAGTGGCGGAAG
>VZRH01007917.1:0-42037 GCA_013397555.1 Urocynchramus pylzowi | reverse complement strand
AAAATAAAAAAAAAAAAAAAAAAAAAAACGAGAGAGAGAGAGAACAAAAAACATTGTCTTGAAAATAGTCTAGTTATAGTTAAGAGAAGGCAGGGTGAAAATTGTTTAACTAAAAGGTTAATGTCTTATTTTCTCTTTTAATCTTCTCAACATGGTGTCCCAAAATTAACTGTTAACACAAGCATGTAAACTTATGAAAAATAAAGAAAAAAAAATAGAATAGGAAACTCAGATATGCCACAAAAAGTTATAGTCTGTGTCTTCAACTCACATTCCTGTAATTTTACTAGATTCCACTGTGGCTGGGTAGCTGCTACTATTTCTACTCTATTAACATGAATTAATGAAAGTACATCTAGGAAAATTTCCTGCAAGTGCATCTGACCTCACATTGTGATTTTGAGCTCATAAATGTGAGATTTGTTGAACTGGTGATGTTTGTTACAACTGGCAGCAAGGGTTGAAGCTACTGATCATTTCAAGATTTGAAAAGCATAAGCCTGTGAAACTTTTTTGGTTTTTAAAATTTTTTCTTAAACCAGATTTGCATCTCCTTTAAATAAGAGAAACCCTTGAATAAAGAAAATTTCCTTCAGTACAGGGAGATTATAACAGTTCTTCAGTGTAGCAGTGTATAAAGAAATTCTACACAAATCTGGGACAAGATCCATGGGGAAGGTTCTGCTGAGGTGGCTGCAAACTAATCCACAGAGGGGAGTACCAACTGAGTACCAAAAAAGAAAGAGAGAAACTAAAGGGGTTTTTTCCTGTTCCTTGAATTTTGCCATTTATGTACCTGTAATTAGTAGCAGATGAGGTTTTTCATGAAGACTGGACAACAAGATAGTGTTTGATAATTTTCCTGGTATTTATATTACATGAAAATTTAGAATCTAAATTATTGAAAAAATAATTCCAAGACTGTGCATAGATTTGCCAGTCTCTTTAATACTAATATTAATAACAATATTAAATATTTAAAATATAAATTATAACATCAAGCACCATCAGTATAATTAATTCCTAATATTTACATACTTTACTGACAAAAGTTGGAATTCTTAAAAAACCAGCTATCCACTTAATTATTACTCAAGCAGAATTATGGTTATCACATAATTTTCATAAAGGTTATTCTCATCTTAAATTCCACACTCAATCTTTGATAGATTTAAACGCCAGCCCGGATTTTTCTTTGTATTTGGGGTTTGGTTTTTGTTTGAGTATTTAATTGTTGTTGCTGTGTTGGTTTGGTCTTGAGGTGGCTCTTTAAAGCTTTTTTTGGCATGAATTCACCAAAATATTTGTGTATGAGGAGAGTACTCCATCCAAATTTTGTTTCACTTGATAATTGCTGTATTAAGTACTTTGATAATTTGGGTGTCAGAGAGCTGTTGCAGTGAGAGCAAAAGCAGAACGAAAGAGTGAATAAGGAGGAGCTGAGCACTGCGGGCATTGAGGGTGAGGGATGTTGGGGGAAGAAATGTTTGAAGTTCAGCATGTGAAGGGGAAAGGAAGGGGTTTTTTATGTTATGTCATAATGTCCCTTTTCTTTCTCTCCCAATAATCAAAGTTTATGTCACTTGGCATTTAAATAAATTAATTAAATGAGGGGTCAGGTTGCTTTGCCCATAACAACATGATGTGAAATTTTTGTTTTCTTTTATTTCTCTGATTGTCCTTGTCAGGTTCACTTTGTTCAGTCTCCTCAGCTTGCCCTCACTGTCTTCTGGAAATGTTTGATCATTTCATCACAATCAGTCTTAACAAAATGCAGTAGCTAATGTTTTCTTAATGAACATTTTTGTTTTGTTTTTGCTTTTTCCAATTTGCAACAGGAATGTCCTGTTAAGGTTTCAGGAAACAAGAAATCCACAATAGTATGACTTTAAAATAGATACATATTAGGTGCTGGAAGACATCTAAGTCTGATTGAGGCAGTAGAAGCTTTAAAATTTTTGCAAGTGTTCCAGTCAGTGATGCAGATCCATTACCACTATCTGTCCATCACAGCAAGTGAGCTAGAAGCCCCTGTCTGGAGGAGGAGGCTTGCTGGTGGATAATTGTCACTTTGAATATGACTGGTGCTATCAGGGTGTTAACTTTAGTACTTGACAGCATTTCAATAGAAAGCAATATATTTCCAGGCAACAATTTTATTTGTAGGAATGAAGATATTTTCTTTTATTCCAGATACAAAGTCTGTATAGATTGAGACTTTCTGGAAGTGTCACTGGAATAGAATGATAAATACAGGGACTTGTACCAGTTGTCAAAAAGATTGAAGTGATTTGTGTTGCATCTGCAGCTCCTGGGAGCTTTGAGAGTGACAGAAAGAGCAACTGCACTGAGAGCTGCTAAAACACATCCCTGCAGAGCTCTTGATCCTGAGCTCCTTACAGCCCACATAGATAAGTCAAGACAAGAAAAAAAAATTTTAACTATTTTATAGATAGTAGTTAAAAGCCAGATTTTTAAGGCCTGCAAACTTGTTATCAGTTACAGGGTTGAAGAGGCTCAGCTCTGTTCAGGTTTCAAAGGACTCCAAATTGAGTCCTAAAGTGGTCTGCAATTAAACTGATTTCACACACATTTCAGAACTAAAAGTTCAGAGAGATTGTCAGAGCCTTTAATTCAATATCAAAAAGAAAAAGGAAAAAAGTAATTCAGATTAATTTTTCCTAGGTTTGGCCATGAAATTGTGTGTGTTTAGATATCTGGCTATATATCTATATCTATATATATATCTATATCCATACACAAACACATATATATATATATATTTACATGTATCTATATATCTGTATATATACACACACATATATTTACAAAACTTAATATTTTGGCTCCCTGAGAAAACATTTTGAAGTCACATTTCAGTCTGAGCTCAATCTGTAAGCATTTCTAAAAGAAAGTCATAAGAAATCCAGCATTTACTTTCAGCTTGTCAGCATGAAAGACTATATGTCTAAAATAGTATAAAAGACTATATGTCTTAAATAGTTCAAAACAACAATATTGAGATGAACTCTATTATCCACTGGAAATCTACTTTTGATAGAGCCAAAATGTCAAGACAGTCAGAATCTTAATCCAGAATAAGGTTTCAGGGAAGCAGCAGCACCAGAGCTACATAATGGGCTAATGAGAAGTGCTCTGAAACAGACGGTTTTTCCTATTGTATTAATATTAATGGACAAAACCAAACAAAACCTCACAAGCAAGCAAACAAACAAACAAAGAAAAACCAAAAAAAACCCCAGAAACTAAACCAAAGCAAAACAGAAACAACAACAACAAAACCCCCAAAAAAACCCAACCAACCAAAACCACCTTAATATTCAATATTGGTTAGATCTCTCCATTCCCATTCCCTGAAGCAATTTTGTTTTCTATCAGATGTTGGGCTTAACTTCCTTTAAATCAGAGATCACATTCTAGACAGTATGAAATATAAAATATAAAGATTTGAGAACTTCTAAGAATCACAGGATCACAGAAGAGTTAGGGTTGGAAGAAACCTTGAAGGAAATCTCTTTCCAAACCCTGTCATGGGCAGAGACACCTTCCACTTTCCCAGGTTGCTCCAAGCAACATGGCTTTGGACACTTCCAGGGATGGGGCAGCCACAGCAGCTCTGGGCACCCTGTGCCAGGGCCTCACCACCCTCACACCCATGTGGGACTTGTAAAAAGGAAGAACAGGGATTTCTTACATTGGCAGGCACTCCCCTCCAAGTACCAGAAGGCCACAGAAGGTGTCCCCTTTCTCCAGCTCTCTCAGACTCTTGGCTGAGATGATGAGATCAATAAGGACACAACTTTTATAATATCAATACAGTGTCTTTCTGTTTCCACTGCTGATTTTCTCACTACTTACCTATCTCTAGTGGTCTATGTATTATTTAGCTGTTCTACATTGCCCTGGAAAAACAATTTTTTTTCCAGTGCTAGATAAATACATTTGTAACCTCTCTAGGAAGTTACAAATTGTTCTAGCATTCTGGAGTAAGGCTCAGCTGGCCTGAATTTGCTGGCTGGTGGTACAGATTGCTACTCTGTCCTACCCCTTTTCTAGTAAGAGGGTTTTTTTTCCTTCTTCTGAAAATGACGAAACGTTTTTGTGAATGGCACAGTAGAATAAAAACTGAACCTCAAGGTGTTAAAGTCTAAATTTAAAACTGATGCATAGACAGTCTGCTACCAGGAGTATTCCTTTTGGTTTCAGCTTTAAATCTACATTAATTACACTGAAACGAATAACTGCTTCTAGAGTTTCAGCAGTGGAAGATTTTGCTCCAATCTTTGCCATATTTTGACTGAAAAATCATAGCCCTGCATATAAGTGTTAAATATTAATATTGAATTTAAATATACATGAAGGGAACTGCTTCCATATGTTCATATTATGAATCTAATTCCATTTTAGTAGAATGAGCCTCAAGGAGTGGGTCTGTTTCACTGTACCATTAATCTCAAAATGCTGGTAGTGGAATTTAATTGCCTGCATTAAAATTTAAGGCTCACTTTCTATTTCTGTCTTTCAATGCAATTGGATCTTTTCCCTGAGTTCCAAATGCCAAAACCTATTTACATTGCATAAGGAATATGACCTTACACTCATGTGACGTCTGCATCAAATTTCATGAGACATTCCCAAAGAAACAGCTCCAAGGTCTGAAATGGAGAGATTTTAAGCTGTAGGCATAGGAGAAGCAAAGGAGAAAAGATGTAAGTTCTGTGTCATTAAAGTGATGCAAATTTGAGTTCATCAAGCAGGGCTCAGCAGCGAGTCTCAAGGTAGGCAACGTCCCCAGACATGGACAGACAAAAAGGAAACCAACTGTAGACAACTGAAGATGGAATTAAAGGCACAAGGAAGGATAGCAAAGATGTTTATTTCTCACTTTCTGAGATGGTGGAAAAAACCAGGCTTGACAGGAAAATGCAAGAGTTGCCTAAATTAGCTGCTAAGGATGGAACAGTGTATCAGGTGCCGGGGAGCAAAAATCTTGTCACCTGGGATATGAAAACCACTCAAAGTCTCTCAGACCTCCAGATTGTCCAGTTTTCTGTCTTTTATGAGTTGGTCTGATAAAGCTCTCTTCTCTTCCAGCAAACTCTCTCCCATTTCCTCAGCCCATTCAGTCCTCAGGGTCTAAAAAATTGAGACATGGGGATGGAAACAGAAAGGAAGAAGGTGCCCGAAATGGCAGTAGGCTGTGCCTGATGTGATACCAACAGCTTAATCCTGAATTTTTCTACCGACTAGGGTTGTCATACTGGACATTTTTATTCATAAAAAAGAGGAGAGGAGGGCATGTGAGAATAGAGACATGAAGAAGAAACAGACTCCTTACAAGGCATGATAGAATATAATACTGTAGAACATAAAAATATCACACATTTTTTTATTTCTGGCCATCAGTGAAAGCCATATCTGCCTATATTCTGAGACAGGTAATATGTTTTCTCAACATATTTCTATAAAATATTCATTTTTTCCCCATGCTAGCATAGAGTCTGCTAGCTGTAATTTATTAAAAATCCTACAAGTAAAAAATGGCAGTAATGAATTTTTAAACACCTGTATTCTCTCTGAAGATGATCAAACAGAGTTTACCAGGCAGAAAAGTAATATTAAAAATGCAAGTAAGAAATCAAAATCAAAATCAATTAAGCAAAAAAATCTAAATAGAGCCTCTTAACCTTCTTTTCTCAGCAGTAAAATTGATCAATGGGCCAAGTTTATGCTTTTAAATGGTAATTTTGCTCATTCATTGAAGAGGTTGGGTTTTTTTGACTCTTATCTTATTTTCAGTAGCTCCTCAGTTTGTAGCCTGCCAAACAATGCAATAACATGTTTACAAACAGCCTGTCTTGGGTCCTGGTTTGTGTCATTTTTCCTATGCATGGAAAGCAAGGGAGGGAGCCTGAAGAACAAAAATAAAAAAAGTCAAATAAAAAATTGACATTGGTTCAATTGCCTAATCAGGCAGATGGCACAGCACCAAAACCATCTAGGATCATCCAGCAAAATAATCATCCAATTAATTTCCAACAAATTGTCCCTCATACATAAAAATTGGAGTTTTGTGGAGCCTTTTGCATTGTCAAGACAGAAAAATAAGAGGTAATGTGGGTACATGGGTACACAAAAAAACTTGGTTTTAGTTAGTTTTTTATGTTAGTTTTTTGTGTTGGTTTTTAGTCAAAAAGATTCACTTCAAACCTTACTGCTCTACCACTGAATCAGCTCACAAAAGATTTAAGAATGGCATTGCAATTGTTGCTTCAATGGACACAAAAATTTAGAAACTGCAAAGAAAATGATTCCTGCTGTTCTTGTCTTAACTTTGTATTGCGAGAATGTTGCATTGATATCTATAGCTAATGACAGCAGCTCCCATTACTCTACTTACCATCAGAATTATGCAACAAGAGAAAATAACCACAGTTATATCAATGTTTTTTAAAAGGCCTTTGGTGAGGAAAGGACTCTGTGGCTTGAATCTGAATATTCAGAGGCTTTCACCAGTTAAAATAGCCTATCCTGTTGTGCTCTAGTGGTGACTGTGTTCTGTAGTATTTGTATCCACAATGAGCCTGTGTACCTGCAGATCCAATAGCACTACACCTAAATCAAGTTTTCACATGTGCTGTAACATGTATTTCAGCCTCTATTGGACTCACACACTCACCAAAACTTTACAATAATGTCGAGAAGGACAAGTAAAAGGCCAAAATTCAATCAAAATGAAGGAATATTTTGGTGTGATGAAAAATTATGGAAAACAGCCTTTTGGTTTTGTAAACTAAGACTGCTAGTGTAATCTTCCCCAGATAAATGTCCACTATAGAAATGTAAGGGGTTTTTTATGCATTGAAAGTGAAAGATGACTGGTAGAATAAATATGTCGAGTGCTTTAATCCTGATTATCAATGAAGACAGTAAAGGTCTCACTGAGCATGAACCCCAGGCAAGGAAATCAATCAGTTTACAATAACTGAAAAATATGTAAATACTCTTGCAAATTATTCTTCCGCTGCATTTGAACATCTTTGCTAGAGCATGACAAAAAAAACTTACCAAACTACCTCTTACTCCAAGAAGAATGCCATTAAAACCCAGTAGACACATGTGTAGTATAACTGGCTATGATAATTAGAATTTTCACAAGGCCATTATGCCCATGAAAACAACTGTAAACATGGAATATTTTATCATAGCAAATAATAACCATTTGTGTCAGTATCCTGCATAAGCTGAGAATTCCAATAATCTGACAATACTTCCACCTACTGATTTGGACACTGGGAGAGAGGAAAAAAAAACAAGGGGGGAAAAAGTTTTAAATTGAGTTTAAATGATTCTTCATTGGACAAAGAAAGTACGACTTTGACACTTAACTTCAAATCTCTACCCCATTCTTCCTGCATGAAAAACTGTATTTCTGAAAATCTTGTACCATTTATATTTTATGTATTTCGGCTCATGAACACAAGGAAGACTCTATGTTTACAATACCTAGTAAGTAGTAAATGGTATTTTTGTCTCAGTAAAATAGAAGTCCTTTTGCTCTTCGTTCTCTTTCTTAAAATTGATTTGCAATTACCTTCTCAGCTGAGCACCAAACTCATTTTTCCTCCTCGACTCCATTCCCTGAGTAGGTGCTGAGAAATATTTTTAACAAGTTAAATTGCTAACATCAACCCAGACTCAGACAGATAATCCTTGTTCTTTCGAACTATCACTTGCTTCTGTTCTCTAATTGCAGAATATACTTCAATGTCTCTTTTTCCTACTGCTCTGTAAAGGTGCAGGGTTATTATGGTCCTGGGCAACCTCCTCATGGTCCTTTGGCTTTGTGCTCCAGGAGGTTCCTGTGGGTCACAAGACATTTCATTGTAGCTGAATTGAAAGCAAGTGATTATAACATAATATTTTACCTTTCTGTTTTTTTTGAATACTTATCTCCCAGCCACAGTGAAGTATTTTAGCCTCAACGTTTTGAGACATCACAGCCTCTCCCACTGGCACCCCATGGAATTCAGGAGCCACCAGACACCATGTGGGTTCTTGAAGACACAAACCCCACGATCCTCTGTGGTCTATAACTACAGCAAGGCAAAAACAAAAGCACAACTATGTTTAATACAACTATGCTCTACCTGGATTTAATATTTCCAATCAAAAATTTGGTCTTTCTGAGGAAAGGAAACAAGAAGAAGTTGAGAGCTGGCTTTAGAAAGCCAAATTTTCACCAGCCAAATGTTTTTTTCCGCTTCTCCCCACCTAACACCCTCTCCCTTCCTCCCTCCCTCTGTCTTTTCCTCCCCACCACCTCCCTCTTTCCCACCCTGTCAATATCATTATAATTCATGCTTCATTTAACCCAGCATATTGCATCAGGCTTTTCGCAGGAGCAAGCAACATAAAAATGAAATCTCAGGCTCAGTTCATGCATTGCCTTGCCTTCATTTTTCTGTAAGTGAAGCCGATTCCCTGACAGGTTTCTGTCTGAGTTGCAATGCTGCAGAGCACAGTATCTCATTATCCACCCAGCAGGTTTGCTGTTAGCAGGGTAGCACTGCCTTCTTTGCATCGACCTGCTTACCAAGTTGCAGTTCCCTGCAGTGACAGTTTTGGTTCTGAATCTATGGTTGAGCAAAACAAGTATAAGTAATTTTTTTTTCTTTTAAAGCCAGACACTTTTTTAAAATCATCACCTCAATTTCTTAAACTATTTTATGTAAACAATTTTATTTTATCTAGCAAAAAAACTAAACTCCTTTTACATGGTCAACATTCAGGGCAGTCCTTGCACAGGCACTCAATGTAGAATTATGGGATTATCCACTTTAGAACCACTAAGAGTACAAACACTTTATAAACTGTTGTCAACCTCAGCACTGCTTCTCCAAAGCAGTATGGCAATTAAAGTGTATTCCACAGTGCAATCTCTTCTACAATTTAAATATAAAAGTATTGCAGCATGTAGCAGCATTTGGGAAATTTATATCTACCATGTTGCATTATTTAAAGTGCCCTGAACTATAGCACCAAGAACATATTTTTATGGTGTTAGGCCTGAAAGTTTTCAAGGTCATGGAAATGGCTGGTTTACTCTAATTGTGTAAGTCTAGTGTGTACCCAGAAAAAGCATAAGAAAGAGGAAATATTTCTGTGAACAGCAGTTTGTCTTTTCTAACTTTGTTCACAAGCTGAGACAATTGGTGCACCTCAGTCAATACATATGTCTTGCTTATTTTAACACTTAATCTTATTTTACATATGTATATCCATTATTAAACAACACTTTCACATTGGTGGTGGACAAGCTAATATTATAATTGTCATGTCTGCCTTTATTACTGCTTGTTACCATCCCTACATGTTATATCTAGCAACTCAATGTCACTGTGCCCTGCTGGTGCTGCTCAGAGAGCTCATACTGCTCCTGCAGATGAATCACTGACCAATACCCTGCAGCTCCTGGCTCCCTTTCCCTCACAGAGCATCACCCTGACAGCCCCACCACCAGTGTCAAAGCTCACCAAACCATTTTCCTCTCTAGAACCCAAAATAGATGCCAAACAGGCTCAAAATGGGGAGGAATTTTGGGTGGGAGTGGTTGAATATATGCCTACACAGAGTGCATCATAGATTTCTGGTCATGGAGAGAGTAAGATGTCAATAGGTACCTCTGTTTCCATAACTAGATTTCATACATTTTAAATATTTTTCAAATGAACTCAACAACTTGTAATTTTTTTTATTGTTCTTGCTGAATTTCCAGTCTTTCTTACAAATTCTCAAGTGACAAAGACCTGCTTGTGATCTCATTTTTACCTATTTGACCTATTTTTTACCTCCTTTTAATGTGTTTCTTGTATTTTTCACCCCAGAAAGGATTGATTTTTTAAAATTCCTTTTAGCAAAACCAGAATTTTCTACTGTCACACGAAGAATGTCACTGTCCCAAGGCTGTTTGCCCTTTCAGCAGTTCACCACTGTTTGCCCTTTCAGCAGTTCACATACAGCAAATTGTTCTGCTCTTCCCATCCACTATTTCTAGAACATTTGCAAATAAAAAATGAGCCATTTTACTTAAGTGCTTTTCATGAAATCCATGACTAGACAATTTGATGGGGAACCTATTCTTACACATATCTGAAGTAAAAATATGCAGGATTTTAAAAAATTTGTTTGAAGGGATATTTTTCTAGCAGGCACTAAAATCCTTTAAAAATACCCATAACCAGCAAAGTATTTAATAAATTGTTTGGTGTATTATTATGACTCGTGCTTCTAAGGTTGAAAAGAGGTGGGTTTTAATAAAGATAAGGAGGATGTAAAAAAATAGGAGACTAAGCTGTATGTTTTGTGCAAGTACACCTGTGCTGCATGATCACATTTTACAGGGCAGTAGTTTTTTTGCTGGAATGCAGTAAATTGGAGTTTGACCCAATATGTTTTCACACTGAAGATCTCTCAGACAAACAATGTCATGAATGTTACTCCCTCCATAGGCAAATGTGCAAGGATCTCCCTGACAGTGACAGAAAAAGGGCTCATGAAACAATTTAGAGTAGTATTAGAGTACTAGAAACAAACAAAGGCAATGATGTCTTCATTGCTTGGAAAAGGTTTCAAGATATAAGTTGAGAATTTAACAGACAGGAACAATAAATTTTCTTCTATCATGAGGACACTGAGATTAAAATGAGGCCAATTAGGCAAACCCAGTTTTATCAGGTGGGTTCTGTTTATTTTCTTAATTTTGTTTGTTTGTTTGTTTGTTGTTTTGGTTTTGTTTGCTTGTTTGTTTGTGGGTTTAGTGGGGTTTTTGTGGTGGGGTTTTTTTGTGGCTTTTTTGTTGTTGTTGTTGTGTTGTTTTTTGTGTTATTGTTGTTGCTTTTCTAATGTTTTAGTTCCTTTTGATTTTGGGGTGTATTGGCTGTGAATATGAGTGTGCAGAACATCTGATACGATGAGATAAAGGACGTGGTTCTGGGTTCTGGCAGCCCAGGTGTGGAGCTAAAGTCTGACAACACTCACCCTTTTGCTGAGGAATTTCTGCTGCTCCCTGGATTTTGGCTGCATCCAAATGCTGCTGGCAAATTCAGTGGCTCTCCTTTGCTTTTTACAGACAGCAAGAAGGAAAACAGAAGAGGAAACAAAGCTTGGTGATACAGTATTGTACAAAGGCTCTGTTTCTGCTCAGCATTTAAGGGCAGGTTGATGCACACACAGCTGGGCTGCTCTTAAATGTGTTTAATTCTTAGCCTAATACAGCATCCATTGCTCCCTCAATGCCTTTCATCAGGCATTATCACTCAGACCCATCATCCTCAGGTGTTTGTGAAGGGGACTGCTGCTGTTGGTGAGGCTGTAAACATTGTAATTTCTCAAGTATAAAGGTCTCAATATACGTCATGCACAAGTGGTGGTGGGGGTGGTTGCATAAAAAGGATCAAAAAAGCCAAAAAAGCAAAAGTTTACTCGTGACATCACTATGGCTCTTTCCATAAAAGTAAAAGTTAGGCTCCTGCCTAGAATCTGCTTAGATTTTGCAGCCTATCCATGTCTTTCATGAACAGTTCCCAGGACAGATGACTCTAAAAAAATTATTCATTAGAAACACCAGCTTCTGTGTCCACTGCTGCAATAATTTCTGAGAACAAGGAATTGAAACTTATCCAAGTGTCAGAAACACAGAACTTATCTTCTCAATGTGTTTTTCTCCAGAAGAATGTCACTCTCTATCGAGGAATATTTCAGTTCTGGGAAGTGAAATGAGAGAGGAGCAACTTGTGGGAGTGTCTTGTTTCATCAATAAAAGGCATAAAGGATTTAACATCTCCAGGATGTAAATGCTGCTCCTTTCTCAAAATAAAGTCAAAAGAAATTGAACTGTTAATTGAAAAGCTTATCTAATTCAGTGCTTTACAATGCAGTTCAATTAACATGATCCTCCTTTTCTGTTGTTGTTTGGATTGATCTATAGGTTGGTATCTCTTGTTGCAAGAGCAGAGCAGGGAATGAGGCAAAACACCACAGTGTAGGAAACCTATGTGCTGCAGTGGGACAAACAGAGTTATCAACTGATTAGGACAGAAATTCAGGCAAGTGCTGAAGAGATGGAGAAACACTGATCCTGCCTGACTGGTGCAAAACTGGCCCTGGTGTCTCAGCCACCAAGCTCCACCAGCCCAGCAGTTTCTGCCAGCAACCTCTCATTGTGTTAGGCTAAAGGACACTCAGTTCAGAGCTCCCAAATTCTTCCTCACCAGAACCAGAGCTGACATGCATTTTCTCTGCTGATGAACTGGTATGAAATCCCACACCAGTCCTCCAGACATCAATTGACTGTGGCAAGTGAAGTGGTGAAGTCACAGTTATTCTAGGAAGATCTTAATTTCTTACCATCTTGATTGACTTCTGCTTCCACATTTTTTTTACATACAGCAAATTCAGATCCCCCTAAGCCCTAGGAATAATTTACTGTATGACACTATGTGATCATTGCTACTCTAAAACAAAAAAAGGAGGGGGAAAAGGAAAGGAAAACCTTAAGGATACTACAGACATCTCTACATTTCCCTGGGCTAATCCACATCAATATTGTGGCAAGTTTACCAGGATTTGTAGAGTTATGATCGTAATATCCATCAAGAACAAAACAATATATTACTGTTACTGTCCTTGTAAGCAAAACAAAAAATTCTGGCCCTCAAAGAAAATGTTGGCTTGAAAGACTGTGCATTGGGAATTTCATGAAGAACTGTTTTCTTATGCAGTCTTCACACTCTGTGTGTTTGGAGGGGAAGTGGAAGCAAAGGCAGTTAAAGGAGGTTGCATATCCATCTTCCCTCGACAAGCGGGGAAAAATCTGTTCCCAGAGCTCTTCAGACGACTGATGGAATGCACCACAGCCAAGCACGGGGGCTGAGACTGTGCTGCTCTCCTGTGGACACTGAATTCTGAGTTCTTTAGCCTCAAAATGCCATCTTTTCTGCTCCCAGGGTTCCTCACACCCACAAAGTATTTTTCTATTACATTGAAATACCTGTCAAGTCACTTGACTGTGCTGCAAAAAAGCTATCTCAGCTGGATGGGCTGAGTCTGCTTCCTGTGGCTTCTTTCAACACAATTCCTGTAGTAGCACAACACCTGTAAACAATTAAATGTTTTACTTTAAGTGGGATTGAACTCTAAATATTAAGTGATCTTAATCTGACCCATAAACTCTATTAACATATTTCTGCTGGTAATCCACAGCCTGAAACTTTGGCAATAAATTAAAAATTGGTTATCCTGTTACTACTAACTGGAAGTGTAATAAGCTTGCTGTGTATCATAACAAAAATGTTGATTTATTTCCCAAAAGTGACACAGGTCTATTTCAGATAAAAAATGTGTGATGCACATCAATTCTTAACACAGATAAATCTCCAAGGGCTGCTGTCCTAAACCAAGCACAGAGGGTTTCACACATCAGCTTACTGTCAGTCAGGTAGTGCTGATGTTTTGGATAGCAATCATCACTACAAACATGGAAATCTTGATTTGAGTGACTCATAATTAAATTAAAAATTACAGCACATTTTAGTGAACAAAAAAAAAAAAATTGTTTCGTGATAAATACCTTGGAGGTCTTTATGTGCAATATGTATTCCTCAAGGTGGTGACACTATAAAATTGGTGTGTGTATTAGAGAGGTTTGGTGGTTGATTTTTTTGTTCCAGCCCAATTTTTCTATGACTGTGGAGGGCCATTTTTGAATATTAACCTCCTTGGGAATAAAAATAATGACATGGCAGATAAATTCTGAGGTTAATTCTCCTCTCTTCCCCTGACACTCATATACTGACATAACAGCCAAATTTGCAGGGGATTTTCAAAAGTGTAAAAGAGCAGATGGAATGCAAAGCTCATTTACTTATGCGCAGAAGCTTCTAAGTAATGAATTAATCTGTCATGTAGATAGCAGAGCTAAGGCAACAAAGTATTAGATGCTCATTACTTTCCAGAAACAAGCTTTAGATATTAACCTCTATTCTATAACCATATAGCACACTCACAGCTAGAGAAATGTATCTAACTGATCTTGTAGGACTGTGTTGGGCTTGAAAGAGGCATGTAACACATTTTGTGTTGAGAAGAGGCACATATCCTGGATTAGACGTAATAATAATAATAATAATAATAATAATAATAATAATAATAATAATAATAATAATAGCCCACGATTTTGCTTGTCATCACACTTCCCTGAGCTGTTGTAGGAAGGACCAGTCCAAATGTTCCCACATGCCACTGGAATTGAGAATTGCTGAGGCTTGGAGCAGTCATCAGTCCCTCCAGGCTTTTGTTCTACATTTTTTTACAGCTGGTTCAGAGAAAGCTCCAGTTTCCATCTGTCTTTGCATCTGGAAAGATGAGCTGTAAATCCTCAATTTGTTTGCACTGCTAGACCAATCCTGAGAAGTCCTAAGACCACATCACTGGAAGCTTTGAAGAAAGGAAATGACACAATGAATTTCACTAAGGGTTCTAGGGAAAGTACTGTGAGAGCAAGCAGTGGCTTTACCAGTCCTGTAATAGCCTGTGTTGATAGAAGCACAAACACAAGCATTTGGTATGAGCTGATTTCCCAGGAGCTGGTGGATTTCATTTATAGATACAATCCATTGCTGTAATTGGAGCAGCTGTTTCAAACACAGGTACAACCTAGGAAAAATCCTCATCCACTATTACAGGACAATTTTCATGCCAACCTGAGGTGGTGCATAATATTCTATACAATGATTGTTGTGAAGAATATAAGATAAACAAATATGCCAGAGGCAATGAACTGGCATATAATAGTCTTTTATATGTATATATTTTTATTAATTGTTTTCTTTGTAAGCTTGCTTTTTTATCTGCATTCAAGTCTTCAAGCTTTTCTCTGCCTATCAGTGCAATAACAGATACAACATTTTGCAACCATTTTAGGTGCTCAATGCAGCTCTGTGTAGCTTTCATTTATATCCCAGACATGGGTTTCTTTAGTGTGCATCCATTCCTATTGTCCCTGAAAAGAACAGCAACTTTTCCATGACAGAAATGTGAGCAGAAATGCCTTTTTTATAAAGGACTGAGGTTTCCTGGGAGTCAAAGCTGATGTATGGGACAGCTTTAAGATTAAAGCCCAACAGATCAATTGCCCATTTTTCACAGTAAGGCTGGGCATTATGTTATTCTCCTCTCCACAGCTCTTTAATCTTTGTTCTTAAAACATAGGAAAATATTTTTCACATGTACCCCTCTGAGGAAGTGCAAATCCATGTAGATCATACAGGAAGGATCAGGCATTTCTTCTGGTCCTGACATGACATTTTTTTCCTGAATGAAGGTAGAACAAAATAGTGGTAAGTGTACACAAACCAATGTGCATAAACATTTACACCTAAATTCTGAGCTGTGATGGTTTAGGGTTCAAAATTCCAACTTTCACTGTAGGTCTAATTCTGCACATTATGGCATTGATAATAAACAACAATAACTGGTCTGGTAATCAGTGCTTCTAAAAATATTTATGACTTTGATGCCATGATTTTATTCTCTGATTCATACAAATTCTGCACCAGCAGCAGGATCAAGTGATGTTTAACATGAAATCACATAATCTTATCACTTGAAGAAATGAAACAGATATTTAAGGTTAATAGAAGACCTCTGTTATTTTTTTCACCAGTGATAAAAGGATTTCTCTGAGCAAGCAAGGGAAAACCGCAAAGTATAAGTTTTCTCTTTGCCAGGTAAAAATTTGTTTCTTCTCAAAATTATGTATTAGGGCATTGGAAAGAAAAATAGTGTTCTCTTCTATTTACTGGATATAAATGGGCACAGTTGTATTCCAGCAGAGAAGACTAAACTGTGATTAATTCAATAGGGCATATAATAAACAAATTGCTGTCTGTGTAAGAAGAAAGTAAACAAAAGAAATAACAGTTTCCAAATAAATGCACATGCACAATGGCTGTGGATGCCAGACTGATACGTGGGACATGAGAATCAATCAGTGTTCATTGCTGGTGCTTGTCTCACAGCTGCCAATGTCCTGGATCTGATGGGATGCCAGCATTTGTGGATGTCTGTCTCCATCTCTTGAAGTCTCTGGAGTCTCCCCAGGAAGCTGGAACACAGCCATGACCCAGGAGCACAACCTGAGCTTGTCCCCTGGCTGGGGACACAGTGGCCACTGCAGTTTTTGGCTCTTTTAAATTGAGGGCAGTTTTGGGTGGATTCTGCAGCTGGATGTGCCACCTGGAGTGGGGTAAAACAACTCCAAATTTGTTATTTGCAAAGTTACCAGGGTGGATGGAGAGAGGAGGGCATGCTGTGCTTGGTGTTGAAGAACCTGAATCAGTCTGACTCATCATTCCTAAAGTTAAATGTCCTGAGGAAGAACAAACTACCTCTTAAAGTACCCGATTAAAGGAACCAACAAGCTATCAACAACATACCTAAAAGCTGCTGAGAGGACACAGCTGGCCTGGAGACATAGGATTGGCAGTCTTAACTTTAACAGCTCCCACTCTTTAACACCAGGGACCTCCAACACGCTCCTTCTAGTGTGGAGATTCCTCCTTTTAGCAGGGTTGTCACTCAAGGTTCTCCCTGAGTCTGAGATTGGCCCATGGTCATTGGTGTGGGTGAGCAGCACAATATCTACTCAATTATTGTTTTTTGGTAGCTTTAATATTGCTTAAAAAATATTGCATTTTATTAGTAGTTATAGATACCTATGGTGTGTAATAAATAATCCTGAAATCCTGATGATCTTTTAGTCTAATTGTTACCATAATCAATTTAAATAAATTATTTTTATATATTTAGTGTGCCATCCTTAATGCTGAAGGTCAAAGTCACATAAAGACTCAATTACACCTGTATAATTCTTTAAATATAAACTGTTGCCTAAGTCTGGGGCAAAGATTGGATGCAGCCACACCCAGGCTTCTATCTGAGAAGGAGTTTAGAAAGCCATGGGGGTCCTTTCTGCACCTTGTGTTCCAATGGAAGATTTACTGATTAATTTTATCTGCAGCAGCTGTTTGCCTACGTTTTAGGTTGAACTTCACAGAATGGTTTCTGCCACTGCTGGACTGGGTTTGGAGCTGGGCTCAAGCAACTTGATACCCCTGGAGTGGGGAAGGGTTGGTTTCGTTCACAAAATTGTAGAGAACTAAAATAAAAAAGTGGACAAATGCAATAGTAACAGAGTCACCAAAGAATCACAGAATGGTTTGGGTTGAAAGGTACTTTAAAGGTCACCTAGTGCAGCTTCCTTGCTGTGACTGAGGACACCTTCCACTGTCCTGGGTTACTCCAAGCCCTGTCCAACCTGGTCTTGGACACTTCTATGGATGGGGCAGCCACAGCTTCTTTGGACAACCAGTGCCAGCGTCTTCCCACCCTCACAGGGAAGAATTTCTCCCCAGTATCCCATCCAACCCTACCATCTGGAAGTGGAAAGCCATTCTCCCTTGTCCTATCACTCCAAGTCCTTGTCCAAATTCCCTCTCCAGCTTGCCTGAAGACCCTTTAGGCACTGGGAAGGGCCATAAGGTCTCCTTGGAGCCTTCTCCTCCAGGCACCCATCTCTCTCTGTCTTCATACTGAGGAGCTCCAGCCCTCTGACAACATTTGTGAAAAATATCTTCTAGATCACTCAAGGATATGCAGAATGAAAAAGATCCTAGGGTTTTCTGTTGTGTGAGGTCTTTTTCTAATCCAAAAAAGGAAAAATCTGCATCAGCACGATGGCATTTATTCATTGTGGTTAAATGGTGACATTTCACTTCCCTGCAATCCTGGAATTGAAACTTCTCTCACAGGTCAGGAAGTGCAAATATCCTAGCTTTCTCCTTTCTTCTCTGCTATGGAGAGAGATTTCTATCCCTTCACATTTGCTATTGCAATCAGCTTTAAATTGACCAAGGGAAAACTGGCTGCAGTGGTCTTGCAGACAGAGCTGGAGTTTGCGTTTAACCTCAGAGATTAAATATCTCACACACCACAGAAAAACTGAAAGAGGGAGCCATGTTTTATATTATTCATTTTTTATCAATAATACTTATAACAGATGAAAGAAGTTAGTTCAGATACTATTGTGAAGTTGAACAAGAAATTGTACTGACCAGGGAAAGAGAAAACCCCAAGAAAGACAGGGAAGCTGGAAGAGAAATGCTCTTGAATTCAGAAATAATTGGGGCACAATTTATGTCCATTATATCCTTGTTTTAATTACAGCATAAGTAACACAAAAATAGAAAGCATAAATTGGAACAGTCCTTGAACACCCACATGCTTGCTTAACTGGATTCACCATTAGGAATCAGAATTGGGTTAGTTCATTGCTCCTGAGTTTCAATGCACAAAGGGTACTGAATCAGGTTTAAAATTGAGTGAGGATCCCACAAGCCCTAGCTAGCTCTTTATTTAGCAAATGCATAGCTTAAAATTAGGCATGTTTTCAAGTGCCTGCCTGAATCATTGCCCTGCTGCTCAGCAGTATCAAATATTCATCCAATCTCAACATAGGGGAAAAAAAAAGAGGGGAAAGATTTGAAAAATATCATCCTTCTTTTAGACTTTACTTCCTGAAATTAAAAATACCCTCATTTAACTTATTTTGCTTTTATGGAATCCAAGCTATTCTTGGATTCTTGGACAAAAGCTTTCCATATAAATTAGAATAGGAGCATAACGCCACTTAATCAGCTGAAAGTTTTATTTGGAAATTAATTAATTTTTACAATTTGTCTTGAGAAATATACCAATCAAGGATCTGTTCTGTAGTTTTATCAGGTAATTAGTATCAATCAAAAGGCAAAATAACTGGTTATAACTGTCAATAGCATCATTATTATATTCATAGTTGCCATTATAATTATTAACATTTACCTCTTCCTCTCTCACTGTCCGGTAAAGTCCTGTTCCTTAGTACATATTTTCTGCTGTTTCCAAGGATTTTCCATATTCTGAAATTCCTTAAAACAGAATTGGCAAAGACCTGAAGTGGTCATCTCTGTTTGCCTTTCCATTTCCAATACAAATTCAGCTGTACTTAACAATTTGCAGAGAGATAAATGTTTAACCTCATGAAATAAGCTTCATCAATCAGGTATAGAATTAACACCAAAACCAGCTTTTCAAATTGAAGCAGGAAAAGTAGTGTGGTGGAGGCTGCTGTTATTTTGTGGGTTAAATCCTTGCTGTTTGTGGCAGAGGTGTTAAAGAAACAACTGGACATGACACTTAGTGCCAAGATGTAATTGACAAGGTAGTGTTTGGCCAAAGGCTGGACTCCATGATCTTGGAAATATTTTCCAGCCTTACTGATTCTATAATTCTATGTCTATCTTGTGTATCAGTTTTGAGAAACAAATACTGAAGAAAAAACCTCCAGATATCCAATTATTTTTAATATAACTGCCTTACACCTGGATTTCAACATGTTATTTGTTTTTAAAACACATCATCTTGCTAGAACGAATTAAAATCTACAAAGATTCCAACCTACAGTCTATAAAGAATTATTGTGAGACAGGTGCCTTTGAAAAATCAAGGCCATAATATTGATGATAAAACTGGAAGTTTTGGTGTTAAATTCCATATTTCTGTTTCAAAAAAAAACCTCCTACCTTAATTCAAGGAGCCAAGGTCCATCTCTCACAGTACAGAGAGGCTCTGGGGATGGGCCTGCTTTGCCCCACAGTGCTGGTCCAGCAACAAGAACCACTGGTCCCAGCCATGACACAGAGACCACTTGGAAAGCATTCAGACAAAGGGTAAAACTCAGGCACAAGTTGTTACAATTTTTCTTTTTACAGATTTTCTTCAGATCTGTAAATTACTGTTAGAACTTGAATTATTCAGATACTAATGCTCCCGTTTTCATCTCTTTAGGGGACTATAATACTACAGTTATAACATGTATTAAATAATATCTGTGTAAAATAATGAATAATACCTGTGTAAATAAGCAATAAGTAGTATCTGTGTAAAATAGACACGTTTTTAATATATCTATATCTATATCTATATCTATATCTATATCTACCTATATCTATATCTATATCATCTATATCTATATACACAACACAGCCAATAAGCTGGTATGGTACTATATTGTTATAGATGTAATAGATAGTACTATAATAATAGTCATTATTTGACAGTCTTCACTCTAATGCATCAATCAAAACATTATTGTGTATTATTGCCCCTCTCAGGGGCACACTCATGAGAGACACATATCTATTTCCAGCTCATGACTGAGTTAATGACAAAACAAAACCTTATAAAAGGGTAGGAATGGAACAAGAAACAAATAAAATATGCTCAGAAAATGATTTGACAGGATTAAAGCATCCCTCAGGAAGTATAGGTCCTCTGTGGGCAGTTATGGCAATCACAGGCAGTGGCCTTGATTTATCCTCTGGGATAGGGAATGTGTCCATATATTCATAGATGAATATGAATAAAGTTAAAAGTGTCACCAGGAAGCTGCAGCACCAGGAGATTTTGAGAAATTGCTCTGACACAGTCGTGTCTAGGAAAGAGCAAAATATATGTATTCCCAGCTATTGTGAGGGATTATGTTTTTAGAGAAAAAGCTTCCTTCCATGTAGAATGAAAAGTTAGGGAAGGAAGGTCTGGGTCTTTTGTGAGGCTTGGCATTTCCAAACATCCCATATGCAGCATTTGAACAAAGTTTTACTACCTGATCTCCCACGTCCCTGTTGTCCTTTCCTGAGGGATGAGTAAAATAAGTGTCTTAAACCATGCATGCTTTTCATTTTCCTCTCTTCTCGTTACTGTGATCAAAGCAATCTGCAATTCATACGCAGGGCAGATTTAATCAGATTTCTGGCAAAACTAAACCTATTATCAAAAAAACCCCAAAAAACCAAAAGAAAAAAAACCCCAAAACAAACAAACAAACAAACAAACCCCCAAGAAACAAAAAAAACCCCAAAAAAATCCCAGACCTTAACTTTTCCAGAAAGCCCCTCTCAAACAACACCACTTTTCAAACGTGAGCTGCAACCTCAGGTGAAAATCCTGCTGTTTAAGGAAATCTTTTAGTGAGTTGCAATATAATGACTAAATGTCAATATATCAGATGCATTCCCAGCAGATTCTTAATTATGATGGATGTTATCAAGAAAATACTCCTCCTTGTAAGAAAATAGAAAGTTCTAGCTGAATATTTCCTTTAAATGCTGATAATTTGAAGCTATCAACAGATTTAAATGAATTGCATCCACTTTTCTTGTTTGTTAGTGGCACTAATAGCCACATCCAGGAGAAAAGAGACAGTGTTGTGTGGCATTAAAAATGCTGGAATTTGTTGTTGCTATACAGTACAAGGAGAGATGTTAAAAGTGATTTTTAAAGGTTATTCACTCAGGGCAATGACAATATTATTCTATTCTTGTGATACTCCCTGATTCTTATATACTTGCCTTTTTGTGAGTCCTCACAGGAGTTTTGAAAAAGAAACCGATATTGAGCAGGGTCCAAAATGGCAACACAAGAGAAGTTTCTTGTCTAATGTTTTTAGCCTTCAAATTACAGTCTTGTGCAGCCATTGTTTTCTATAGATACAAGTTATGTTTTAACTAGATTAACTAGTGAGAAGAAAAATAATCACATTTCAGACAAAACCAACGCTTTTGCACATCTCAGAAAGTCAAGACAAATCAAAAATTATCAGTTGATGTAATAGAAATGTGGCTTCCTTTCAAGGAGATGAGAGTTAAATTTTGTTTTCCTTATCAACACGTAGATTCAGTCTCTGTGTTATGAGTACAACTTCCATAGGAAGATTCAGAAAGGTAAAAATCTGTGCTTCCGTGATGTCCCTCTCATTTTCAAGGCCCAGTAAAAAAAATCTTGAAATCCAAAGGGCCTTTACCACATCTGAGTGCATTTTCCTCATATATGTAGTCTTGAAACATGAGGGATTAAATGAAATATGAATGTCTGGGGACATCATGGCACTGTCACCCTCACACCTGGATGACTAACTTCATAAGCACCACCAGCAATCACATTAGGTGCCATTCCTTTTGTCAGGCTCAATTTCAGAGTTTGCCACACCCTTCCATGTTTCCTACCACAGGCCTTGAACCTAAAGAATATTTTCTTGTCTGATTCCATTTTTTGCAAACACCTGGGAGTGCATATATTCTGTATGAATGTTTTCTAGGATGGAAATCAGGCAAGAAGAAAACTGCTGTTCCTCAGCAGGAATACAGATTAAGCACCACATTACGCCTCAAGGCACCTCCCATGACAAATTTCTGCCTATTCTTGGTTATCAGAAGGCTCACCTTTCTATACTGAGACAAATGTAAGTTCCTAAAGAAACAAAAGTTGGAACAATTTTCAGTCTCCTTTTAAATGAACCTAATAAAATGCAATTAGTTTGAAAGAAACTTCAAATTTTACAACTAACTTACGACCTAAAGCACCAGAACAAATGCAGGTCTCTCCTACTACTGAAATACATGAATAATGTCTACCCTATCATCCCTCCTAGGTTAATTCTTCCAATGATAAAAGGTAGACAGAGAAAACACACAAAGCTGCACCATAAAATCAGGAACACTTTGGAAGGGTTGTAAAGTTGCTGTTTAAAATACTTCCAACTAAACCATTATTAGGATAACTTCTGATACAAAGAATATCCTGCACCTGCTGATGAACACAGGCTGCTCTTGAAGGCAAGACACCCAATCAGGCAGCTGCCCTGACTTGTTACTCATGGCAAAGATCAATATTTATGTTCAGTTCTTGGAACAGTTTCAACTGCATTAATTTTTAATCAGTCAGGATATTAGTTCTCTGCATAGGCATTGTCCTCTGTCAGGACTTAATCAATTTGACTCTGTTCATAAACTTTTTCTGCAGCTCTTCAGATGCAAGTGGCCCATGGACTGTTTCACAATTTAAATCAGTCTCATTTTCATACGATAGAAATATGTATCAGCCATTTTGATCCTGTCTTAGTCTGTGGTGGTTGCAAGCTGAGCACACCCATATCTCCCCATCTATGCCAATGGCAACAGATCCATAGGGCAATATGCATTAGAAAATTATTGACAGACAGTACTCAGCCAAAAAAACCCCAATGAAACCCTCAGAAAGTTTGATAATTCTGGTTATATTATTCATAGAATAAAATCCAAGATAAAAATGAAATGGAGATAAATTCTCCCACCCCATTAAAATTTCCAGCATCTCACATTTCCTTCTGTCTGCTGGGAATAAAAAATAATTAATTTAATTTTAAAAAAGCAGAAAATCTTTAAACAATTCAAGCAAAAGACACTGAAGTTCAGTCTGCAGAATATTGAAACATTTCTTATTGGAATATCACAATTTAAGCAATTTCACCTTTCCTACCTTTTTAAATTCTGTTTCCATTATGAAAATATTTAAATGCAGCTAATTTTGTCTCTAATTTCCCTCTCTGTCAGCTGTATTCAGTAACTCCTCAATCATTTTTTTCCAGGATTAAGTTTAAAAGCCAGATCACCTCAACAAACTGCAGCCACGCATTTGCTTTATACAACAATGGAAGCATTATAGCAATTTTTCTTCCCTTCCCAGGAGCATGATAAATTGTAGCTTTACACTGAAAATTGCCTTTGAACAGAATGGTCTGCTCTGACACGAGCAGTCCTTCCTATGTGCACAGAGTCATACCTGCTGTCTCTGCTGACTGAAATAAACTGCAAGTAACTCATCAGTGCCAGCACGCTGACAGTGACAGGAGCTGGGAGCTGTCCCTGCTCACATTCAGCTGATTCTTTATTGCTGCCTTTGCAAGAGACATAACTAACCTGGCCTGACATTCACGTGAAAAACTGAGTTTGTTGATTGGCAATTTTAGAAAAAGAAGTAAATTTTAGAAACCAAAAGCAAGCAGTTTTTTGGGTGTGTGTGGTTTATTTTTTTTTTAATTTTTTTTTTTTCTTTTTTAATATGCCTTCTACTGAGACCTGTTTAGAAGCTGGAAAAATATCATGAACCAGGACTCAGCTACTCCTGTTTTAGAATTAATTCTGAGGGAACAAGAGGAAATAATGAAGGCAATAGCCAGGTACATGGTTTTGACTTTAATTAGGATCCAGACAGTATATCACATTGATAGATAGATTATCTGGAAAGACAGTTTTTAATATCTGAGGTATTCCTATTTAATTTCAAGTAGTGTACTGGTTTAAGTGCATAGCTGGGTTGGGGGCTTATTGTCTATTTTCTCCAAGTTTTACACTGATATTCCCCCTAGAAAATTCAAATCCTGCACAAGAATGCAGAAAGCAGTTCTGTGTTTATAAGTGGATCCACATTTTCAGAGTCGACTGATGCTACATCTGCCTTGCTCCATTGGAGAGCCAGTGAAATGAACTGTCTGTTTGTTCAACTGCAGTTTTTATGTTCCTTAGTGCTCCCTAGAGTATCCAGATTCCTCTTCTTCCAATAGTGAAAAGTCTTGCCTGCCTGCTTTTAGTGACACAAAGCTTAGCTATTTACTCTGATTTCACTGAAATATGTCTATATAAAGTGGAGGGGTTTTTTTAACCATCCTAGGATGCTCAGTGTTCCTTGGTCTAAAAAAATAAGCTGTGTTTTAAACAAATAATGGAAAAAGTTCCTTCCCCAATTATACTAAAGATTCTCAGCATCTCTTCACACCTTCTTTTTCTCAAGACCTTTATTGGGAGCTCTGGGCCTTGACTCTGGGCAGCTGACCCCATCCTTAACAGAACATGTAATCTCTATTTTGACTCTTCTTCTCTGAAACAATCTGTTAAATTGTCTTGTGAGGAAACTTTTGCTTGATCTCCTTGTCATCTGAGGAAGGGGAAGCTCCACATCTTTATTGCTGCCTTTCTTACTTCACTCTCCATTTCCAACACATTTCAAAACCACATGTTCAACACAATTTTTCTCAACTCAGAGATGCAGGGAGTAACAAAGCTGTTGGATAATTGTCTATCACACAAAATATCTGGCAGTTTAATGAATTAAAAAGGCTACCTGGCTACCTGGTGTCATGGTTTAGTCACTCTGTGCTACCCTCAGGCTCGTGAGTTCTAGAAAGTTCTTGGTGTTGCATCTCTTCCATCCCTGCTGTCAGAGACCCATGTCCCTACCTCTCTACTGAAGGAGAATGGAGGAAGAAGATGCAAAGCCAGAGAGAAGTTGTTTTCCTTTGCAAACAGGGAAAGCTTGACTTTCCCTTTCTGTCAATCAATATTGTTTAAGATCTTATCACCTTAACTGGGCACTGTCTTTATAAATGCTGGATACAATTGAAACTGGAGAGGTTCTGACAAAAAGCACAACTTCTTGCTTTGTTTAAACAGCCAGTATAGGACAAACACTCAAAACAAACCTAGACAGTAAATCCCACAGTGGAAGAGTGTTAAAACCCCTTTGGTTGTTGCTTTGGTACCCTTCAGAGCCTTTGCTGATCTGAGTCAACTCCTCAAACTCCCTCTAAATTAACCAAGCAAAAGGATAAACTGGGGAAAAAGCCAGAAAACTTTTTTCCTGATTGACCCCAGGAAAAAGTGAAAAGAGAGGAAAGAAGGAAAGGTAGAAAGAGAAGGAACCAAGAGATTGCAGCAGGGATTGGGAGAAGAGGGGAAAAAAGGAATGGGATCCTTCAGAAGTTCTGACCCAGGGTAGTCTGACATGTGCTGGAATGTATCCATGTCTCTCAGTGGAAGTTTTGGTAATAAAACATGAAGCACAAGCATGAAGTTGAAATTCAGAGGAGACAGATGGACTCAACACACATTGTCAGGGTCAGCCTTTGCAATGAATTGCATGAGGCAGGTGGGTAGAGCTGAGGAAGAGGGGTGGGCAAAGTCATAGCTGTGAGCAGAAAACTCCAGAGAATTGTCAATGTTCCTCAGCATTTTCAAAACAAACCACTTTCTTTGTGGTGTTCTGGTATTCTGACTTTGGTTGCTAGACCCATTTCTGATTACCAAACTTCTGCCTTTGTATCCAGACAAAAAAAGTCTTGAAAATAAGGTAAAAACTCCTCAAAATCCCATAATTCTAGTGCAGAGAATATAATTTTATTGGATTCCTAATTTCTGACAGCTTCTGTTATTCCTGAAGGGATGTGAAAGAAGGGTTTGTGGGCAGAACAGCAAATATTAAAAAATCAGTCAGGTTCAGTTGCTCCAGGATTGCTTGTGCAAGAAAACGGCCACTTCAAACTAAACCACTGAATTAAAAAAAAAAAAATGAAATCATCTATTCCACTCAGCAGGTTATTCTATTACAAGATTCTTTGCCACGAGAAGACATGGTTCAGATGTTGAAGTGATTCAGAAGTAAAATAACTAGAAAAATACATGGAAGCAATTATCTCAGGAATCACAGGAAAAAGTATTTCTTGCTCAGAACATGGATGAAACTAAAATTCCTGGGAGGTGGAAGGGTGCAGTGGGTGGAGTGGAGAGCCTCTTGGTCTGTCTTCTCTTTATGCATTTCTTGTTCCCTGGGTACCTCCAAATGGCCACACCAGAGATACTGGACTAATCTAGGATGGTTATCACAACATACAGAAAGAAATGTCATTCCTATTCATGAGGTGAGGGGAAGAAGGGCTTGTTCTACAAAGAGAAAACAAAAGTGTTTCATCTGAGGAATGATCTGGCTGTTTTACTGCAATCAGTGATGGCAAGGCAGGTAGGAATTAATTCAAATTTTATGCTACAATAAGGCGGAGAAATCCACCAGTTTATTTTGCACTCTGAAAAGCTGTGGTTCCCATGGTAATATTTGGAGATGAGAAAGTTGATTAAGCATCTTCAGCACAGGAATTTCTGCCTAGGTTTCTGTGAAGTATGATATGGAGATGTGCAGCTCCTTTTGAACTGTAAGAAGTGGGTTTATCAATAGGCATCAGGTGATTGGTGTCTAGAACACAACAGCTTTTTAACTGTGACTCTGTGACTACTTGGCTTTAAGGAACTGAGTGGCCTGAGGTAAAATTTCTTCACTGTTTATCAAGTACAGATAATTTTTCCATACACAAATCTTTCTGGTCCTGCTGGTGAGAATGGTTACTGACTTCACTGCAGCAGAAGCTGCTGTGGAGGTGAGTTCATCATCCGTGGTAATAAAAACAGACATAGGAAATACTGCCCTAAACAGTCAAAAAACAGCCAGCATTTTAAAACCATGTTTCTTTTGTCTTCTTTTATGGCACCCTATTAGAATCCATGTGAATGGTCTGCTTTCTCTTAAAAACTACACCTTTAAGTAGCATGGTATTATAAAAAAACATGGTCCTGAAATCATGGTCTCCCAAGGCACTGCTGCTCCTTATCTTACCTACAGCTTCTCTATCCAACTGGATCTACTACTGCTGGATGTCAGAAGGAGAACACAAAATGCATCAAATTTGCTTTGTAATTTTAAATTGAAAGGATGTTCTGCAAGGAATACAGAGATACTGTCTGAACAGGCAGGGTTGAGAGTAGGAAAGCCAAAGCTGACATGGACTCTAAGGTGGCCAGGGATGTCAAAGACATCATGAAAACCCTCTGTACTTACATGCGTGACAAGGAGAGGTTGATGTGGGCCCACTGCTGAGCAAGGCAGGGGCCCCAGTTGCACAGAATGTGAAAAAGGCTGAGGTACTAAGTACCTTCTTGGGAAGTGAAAATATCAGCACATTCACTGGATGTATAAATTCTCCTAAGAAGAAAACATTTTGAGGCATTCAAAAGATCTCTGTGGTTTTGTCTCTTTTATTTTTTCCCTTTTATTTTTTTTTTCGTTTTGTGCTTTCTCTCCTTCAAGGGAGATTCATTTTACTCTACAGCACTAGCAGCTAGGAAATCTCTTTGCAAAAAATAACGTGACTTTGTGGAAAGTCCATGTTTACTGACCATAAATGCACCTTGCAAAGTTATCTCAAAGTTTCTCAGTTTAATCCTTCTGACCTGAATTTGACATTCAAATGGGCAGAGATTGCCAAGGAAAACAGAAGTGAAGAGCTAAATACATGGACTCGCTAAGTAGAGACAAATTGGTTGTATTTCTCTGGTTCCCTTTTCTTTTCTGTTTTCCTCTGTCCATCTGCAGCATCCAAAGCTTAATCAAATAATTCTTGCATTGCACAAGAGTACATGAAGATGCTCATGTTCTCTTATGAAATTTTTCACATGAAATCTCTCCTATGTTGAGAAGTCTCATAACTAAGCAAATTTTTATCCAATCCATCAGAAAATGTGTCTGTTCCAGTACCTTTTAAAAAAATGCAGACAGAAATTAATTTGACATGTTTCTAACTGCTTTCCTGACAGCTTGTGTGAGACTTTTGCCTGTTCCTGATTTCAGGGCAATATGGGAAGCCTCCATGGGGCCATTTTTCTGTGGCAGTGGTGGTTTACTTTTTTTCCTTTTCCCATTGCAGGGAAACATTCAGAGCAAAAGATGCCTTAAATCCAATGCAGAAACAGACCTTCCTGCTGCTCAGGGTAACTTCTTGCCCATCCAGAGGGAGGAAAGGCTCAAATCTTGGCTACACACAAAGCTTAACAGGGTGCTCTTCCCCAAAAAGTTTCTACAAAAATTGTAAGATGCAGGAAAACAGACTGCCAAAGGCAAAATCATTCATCCTATATGTATTTTTCCATTTTCTATACTGTGTTCTATCTTTCAATCTGATAGCACAAGCCTTGCTAGAGAAACAGGCAGAAAGGCATCTTGAAAAAGCAGATACCAGTTTAGCCACCTCTCTGTCCTCTAAGCCCTTCTAGTCACATCCTCCACAAAAATACTTAGTGAGCCCTAGAAAATTTATTTGTTGATATTTGTGTCTTGTTTTCCCCTCCTGTAGCTGTATCCCTGTATCTTGAACTCAACAGCTGAAACTTGAATTTCTGAAATAAATAAGCTGTTTTCTTTTGTAAAGTTGTACATATTTCTTTTCCCCATCTGACTGAACACATCAAACCAGTGTACTACAGGCAGACTGCCTCTGAGGATAATTACTGAAATCTCAGCTTTCAGGGATCTCAGGACCATGCAGCTCATCCTATCTTCCAACTACAGGCAGTCACACATCAGTCACTTTCACTGTGATCATCAGTATTAATGCAACCCTGAAGTGTCTCAAGCCACAGCACAAGTCTAGTGGTCCTGAATTGTCCTGAAATGGCAAAGCTTCACAGTTAGAGGATTGAGAATTTCCCCTCAATTGCTATTAAACCACATCATCATCTTTTTTATCTACCATGAGACTTTGTTCAGGAATTTTCTGTAAAAGAAGTGCTGAGGAGAGCTACCTCCTCTGGTCTCATCTCACAAATACCTCTATCTTTTGATTTTATAGTTTAAACTGGTTGTTTTGCTTCTTCCTCTTGAAATGAAATACCTCTTTTATGCCTTTTCTGTGGTGTTTTCACACAGGGATAACAATCAATTGTAAGACTTTGATTAGTTTGTTTTTAAAAGAGAAATGTGATGTCAAGTTTGTTGTAGCAGTTTTCTCTGGAGGATACAAAATTAATTTTTACTCCACTTTGAAATCTTAGTTGGCCATTGCTCAAAAAATTCCCACTAGAGTTTTGTTTCACATCTCCGAATTCTCCTACCAGTCTGCAAAGATTTCAGGTGGAAAAAAAGAAATGAGAGAACAAACAGAAAATTATTTTAAATATATTAAATTGCACCCCTTTTGATGTGTACATCCCTTCATTTTAGATGTGTGTCCACCAGTAAGCAGAGACTCTACTGCTGTCAGGATCACCTTTCAGCAGAAAAATGGAGTATCTATAGCATCACATTCCCAGTGGAAGGGGAAGACACTTTGATGGCTTGTTTGTTTGCTTGTTTTGAAGCTTGCTTGCTAAACAATGCTTGGACACTAAGCAGGACAACAACCCACTCTGCCCATGAGGGGAACTGGCTTCAGCAGTGCTTAGCGTTGTGTTCTCTCTCAGTAACTTCCAAACTGCAGCTGGATTATTTTTCCCAGAGAGAAAGATGCTGTAGCTAGTGTGCATTAATGCCTCCTGCCTGGCTCTGTTTTGGTGGGGTAAACTTTTTGCCACAGAAGCCCCTGGAGTTCCATGCTTCATGTTTGCGGTAGAATGCTCACACAACACCAAGCCTGCTCTCTAAGGACTCCTCCTCAAATGCCAATAGGATAGGGATGAACAAGAGGCTGGGAGGAAATGCAGCAAGGCAGCTGACCAAAGGGATATTTCATGCCTTAGAGAATTTTTTTCCTTTTTTTCTATTTCTATGTGCAGAATTTACTCTAATTTTTTTTTTCCATTAAATTGTCTTTATCTTGACCTACAAGCTTTTAATCTTATTTTCTCCCCCATCCTACTGAAGAGGGACAATGAGAGAGACTCTTGCTGGGCCACTGGCAGCCAGACGAGGTCAACCACATTAGTGCAAATAAATAAATTTTATTTTTGTCCATGTTTTTGATAGAGCAGCCTGAAGAGACAGTATAGCTATTATAGGGATACAAATTCACTTTGCATTGGCCAGCGTTGTGCCATGCCTAAGAGGGATTTTAGGATTTGGTAACTACTCATTTAGGAGTCAAGCTTGATTGCACCAATTTCAACTTGGCAGGATTCAGAGGTGGCTCATGCTGACCTTTATTCAACTTTGGTGGTGCTCTAGAACCAGATTTGGATCTTCCCTCTTCCCTCCACAGGCTGTAGTGGCCTCTGAGGCATCCTACTTCAGTGTGTGCTTGAGCCTCGATTGTGAGGGAGGGAGTCTTGGGCTTTGTCCTACCTTTTTCAAGAATCAAAGGTGCCTGCAAGCAGAGGGAGACATTCCATTCCCTTCCATGGCCTTGTCTTCAGCAACTGCCCCTCCTTAACCATTCCCAACAAGCTGAGTGGGATGGCAAACCAGAATTATGGTGACCTTTGGTCTGGGTTTAATCCCAAACCAACCTATATTCCTCCCCAAATGAGGATCATCTACATCCATACACTGCAATTTAACCCCCAGCTTCAAACCATTTCCCTACAAGCAGATTAACCCTAGGATTCAAATGTTCTTGCACTATGAGGTTTTTTTTTGATGGTTTTGCTGTTTCCTTGTTGTTGTTTCTTATGAAGATCTCTGCTTCATGAATTAAGTGGTAACACAATTCTTCAAGTGAAAATTTCTCAGGAGTATTTGCTATAAATGAAGCTGTTGAACTTTATAAAAGCATCCCACATATGTATTCAGACAAATACCTCTCTACCTGAAACCCAGTTGTTGTTTGTCCAAGTCACTGCTTAGGCTGTTGACATTTTCCACCAAATTGTTTAACTACAATTTTTTGTACCATATGTGAGCCAAGAAAACATGCTAATATGCAAAATAATTAATTGTTCCACTAATTAAGGATTGAAGTCTCACCAATGAAACATTAGCCCAGTTGCAACACCATTAACACACAGCTAAAATGATGCAGTTATTAAAGCTCATTCATCAGAATGATAAGATCTGAATTGATACACACAAACTTTCTGTGGCATTGTGCTTACCCTCCTGCTCCTAAGATCTGAAATTTGACTGTTTAGGGTTGTCTCACCAGCTTAAGATGACCCATAAGCATCCCAAATGTTTTGGTAGGAGTATGATATCAAGGAGAAGCTTCATACAGACGAATTAATGTGGATTCATCTTTGCATGGGTGCTGCCAAAAGTCTCTTACTCAATCTTCAGTTCCACCTAATATCCAAATTTCCTGTACATAATTTGAGAGATACATGATGGTGGTGGTGGGGAGTGGTTCTATCTTATGCACAAAACCAGCTAATTTAAAGACAATTTTATTTCAATTATGAGGAGTTGATGGCTGGTGAGCTGTCAGTAGCCATGGATCTTTGATCTTCTCCTACACCCATAGCTGCAATTCCAGTGTTACACACAGTTCATTCTACACCAGCAACATGTTGTTATTATTAACCCTCGATAAAGAGATATGGAACACCAGGACTTACACTACACAACCATGCTAAACTAAGAAAAAGCTCTCCATTTCATAGGGAAAAAAAAATGTTATTTGACTAAGTCTTGATTTGGCTTTCTTTTGACCTGTCTTGGTTTATGCATAAAAGCAGAAGTACGGTAGAAGCTGTAAAGTCACTTGTGTATTTGGGACTTCATTGTACTAAGTGAGACAGATTGATGAGTAGTCAGTTAACAGAAATACCTCTCCAACTGCTGGTGAGAAATATATATCTTTGTTACTGGGAAAATTTCTTCCCAAATTTAATTATATTAAATTCATGACTAAACATGTTAAACATATTTTTCTATCCACCAAGCTTTGGATAAATTGGTGATAACATGTCTAAGCCACCAAGAAAATTGCCAATACTCATTATTATTAAATCTATATCTTCATATTAACTATACAGCTGGGGAAAAAAACCAAACATCTCTAACATTATGACTCAGAAATTGACCCAAAGAAATGAACTGGATCTCTATACTGGGGAGAGATTAGTGCATGAGAAAAATGACACTGTTTCCTATTTCCTGAAAAATTGAATTCAAAGCATAAACAGTGTGCCAAACTAAAAACCCTGGGGGCTTATTAGTTCCTTTCAATTGGTACAAAATAATCTCTTAAGGACCTGAACAACCTGTGTGCCTCACAATCCAAGCCTACAGGGACTGGCTGTAGGAATGAGTGAATTTTCAGTCTCTGGCACAACTGAAGCCAACAGCCTTCCTTTCACTGACGCAAATAAGAGGTCTGGCCCTCCAACACTCCTCCCTGGTGAGCCTGTCAGTGGTGCAATAACTGCCCTCTCATTGGGGCATAATTCATAATTTCTACCCTTTACAATAATTTCTGTAGCATTTTGCACCCTCTTAAACCTTGCCAATCATTCCTGACAAACCCTGAAGTACTTTGTGCTAAAACTCCAGTCACAGCAACACAAGAGTATTCTGCCATCATGAGTTGCCTTTTATTTCTTCTCACCAAACATCATGCATTTATTACACCCCTGTGGAAAAAAGATTAACCAAGCTGAGAATCTTGAACAACAGACCTGCTCAGACCTCAAGCTGTTTCTAAAGATGTCAGTGGTGTCATTTGGATCTGTCCAGATGGCTCTACCCACAAGTCATACTTGTATACACTTATTTATTTCAAGACCAGATCCAAATGCTAAAGAAATGAGCAGTGTTCTGTTAACAGCAGCATCCTGTGTCTGCTGAGCCATGTGTTTACAGATATTCAGCTGCTCCAAGAGTTTTTCGGAAGTGGCTCTGTGAATAACTGAAAATGGTTGTGTTTACTAATGCAACACAGCTTTACCAGGTCTTTCTACAGAGCATGTTCCTGTTATGATAGCTGGCCTCAAAAATTAATTCAGTGTTGAAACAAATGTAATAAAAAATATCAGATATTTGAAACTCCCTGTCTTGGTGAAGATCTCCTCTCCAATGTGTAGATGAGGTGAAATGTCCTTTGACCAAAAATAAATCATGGAGGACTTGATTCATAGATATTCCACTACAAATACATGTGAGACTACTGTTATCGATCTCAACCCTGCACAGAATCAAGGTTTGCACACTGTAATAAGTGTCACACAACTTTTCCTGCAGCATGAAGAGAAACCTACTTCAAGAGAGTAATCTTCATTAAACATTCAGTAGGAGTGACAGACATGTAAGTTAGAATTGCCTTACCAGTAGATTTCTTCTGAGTTGCTCTGGTGAAAAGAGCACAGCCACAATCACACACAAGGCTGCCTCCTTCAAGGTGTGGGGAGAAAGAGGAGTTGTTGATTGTGTATATATCTATGAGTCTCACAACGCTGTGCTGAGCAGTCTCCTGCCATGGGTTCATGTGTCCCAGCTGAACATTAAATTCTCCAGAATCACCCAAGTACCAGCAGACCACCCCAGTGAGTGCTCTCTGTTCAACAGAATAGACAATAAATTATGTTCCTGGCTTTACCAGTAGTTCTTGCACAATTATAATAGTTAATCTCCAGTTGAATGCATTGTCTGAGTGAGTGACAGGCACACATAGCATAATGACACCTCAGGGGACTGTTTTGTCAGCTGTAGGACAGTGTACAACTGTGCATACCTCCGTGTGCATTCCTTGGCAGGAAGGGCTCCATTAGCTCACCTCACACCTATGCAGGAGAGTTCTGGCAGGGTGGAACCCTGAATTTAATTGCTGTAGATTGATTTATGACATTTGCCAGTGACTATCATAAATGTGGCATTACCTTTTCTGTGCCATTGAACATGGCCTTGCCAAGAAAATTTTGTAAAGGGATAAGAACTGTATGCAAACTATAATGCTTCAGAATGCTTGATCTGTTCATTAAGGATGTTCTTGCTTTATAATTCTGTAAATTGATTTGCACTTGAGCTTCCAGTCAAGGCTGGTCACTCATTAATCCTATTTCAGTTGCACAAATGAGTATCTGGCTTATGTCCTGTAGCCTCATTATTCACATTTCATGCATATTTGTCTACAGGACACACATGGAAAAGAACAGAGATTGAGCTCCAGAGCTACAGCAATCCCATCCATTCTATTCACCTAAATGACTGAAAGAGCTTTGCAAATAAGACAAATATTCTCCTGAGGATGGGAAATGGAGAAACAAAACCAGAAACCAAGCTCATGAGTTCAAAGCCATTATTCATAGTTCAAAGCTATTAACCAGACCTTGCTGCCTACTTTAATGTGGGGCAGAAAGAAGCCAACACTTCTTGGATCACCCTAAGGTGTCCATCTGAGCTCCAAGCACAACGTGCAGTGCTTCAGACCCTGCCAGCACAATTCAGACAGCGAACCTGCATCCAAGGAAGTCATGCTGACACAAAGAAAGTTATAGTCGTGGACACACTCCCTATAACTAAGCCTTCACCATTTCTTCCAGCCTGTTAATGCAAAGAAAATGAACATAATTCACAACTCTATCATGCCATAAAAAGTAGAATATAAGTGATTTAACTGAATGTCCTTTACTTGATACAGTTGCTGTGCTTCCCTTTATAAATGTTACTAACACAAATCATGAAAGCACTCTTCTTCCAAAGAATTATGTAAGAAACCTAAATCTTTCTGTTTCTTTTTCTTTAATCATTTCAAGTCTTAATGGAAATTTTAAGGATGTGCTCTTTAAACAACCTTTCTTCTTCCTGCCTGAGTTTCATGTGCAGCAATGCAAGACTTATTATGCTCCTATTTTCCAAGCCACTAATAAAAATCAGTATTCAACAACCCAACACAAAGTACATCAACCTGGATGTCACACCTCTGTGAGGGAAACACTAAAAAGACATGCTCCTCTCTTAAAAACCTCGGCTGCTCTAATGTCCGTAAAAACATTTTATGAGCATGTGACATTGAAACACAAACAAGACCTCAGAATTTACACCTACATTTTCACTCTTCCTTTATTCTATTTAAGGGTTATGTAACCAGTGTAAAGGACAGCACCATAATTTAAAGTCAAACCATTAGATCTGTGTTAATGGATTTATGGCTGCAGAAAACTGGGGAGGTTGCAGACAGGTCCATTAATGGCCATCAGAAATTGCAGCATAGGCTGGTGCAGGAAGCCAGGAAAAATTTCAGTTGGCACTGTCAGGAATGGCTGGATTTCATAATCTATGAAGGAGAGTTGCTCCAGTGATGGCCAACATGAACAGAAAACCTGGTGGGGAGAACCGGGGACCTGTTGGGAAAGGGAATCTTGCAAGAGAAGAGCACCATCAACTTGAAATTTGACATTGCCCAAATGCTGTGTGAATTCCCAAACCTGGGACGAGAGGTATCTAAGATGGAAGCAATGGGGAAGAAGATGATCAGGACTGAGTTGTTTATTTTGGCAGGAATTTTACTGGAGAGGTGAAGTCTGAGGGCAACTAAGGGGTCAAAAGTCACAGCCAAGGCCTTGATGTCCATTGTGACATCACCAGGGGATGGATTGTGACCTTATGTCTTACATAATACAGTGTATGTATCTTACATATTTTAATTGTCACATTCAATTGTGTCATCACTGGTGGCAGAGGATGATGTTACCAACTGATGGATTGTGACATCAGGGGGGATGATTGTAGCATCACACCTCTCACTGCTATATAAGGTGCCAGCAGAGCCTGGGTCAGACTGGCTTGATCCTGGACTGCTGACAAAGATGTTTGCAAGAGGGAGCAGCCCATGGTCCTCAGCTCTTCCCTAGGCTTCTGTGACACACAGACATGGACAGGGATGTGGATGTGGACATGGAAGGGCCACCAGAATCCAGCAGCCAGGCAGGGACAGCTGCCAGTGGCCTGGCTGAAAACAGCCCCCATTGCCCAGTGGCTGTGGGTAACCTCCTACCCGAGGTCTGGGCAGGACTTTTTCGCCAGCAGAAGCATCTCTTGGACCTGGTGCAGCCCTGGCTGCACCAGAGGTTGGTGGGGATATACTGGGATCAGTGGTGGCTGGTAGAGAGTGCAGAGAGCAGCATCCTGCACAACCTATGCATGCATGGCCCTGTTGCAGAGGTCCTGGTCCAAAGGTTGCAGCATTTACTGCAGGAGCATACAGGACCATTGGTCCACAGCATCATCAGTGTCATTGAGAGCTGGTGCAGTGAGATGGCCTGGGGCCTGAAGCACTCCCATGCTGCCAGGGATAAGGGAGACAACCCTGGAGCTACCTCTAGCTCCAGCAGCTCTAGCTGGAGATGGGATCCAGCTGGAACCGACAATGGTCCCAGCCACCTTCCTTCTGTCCCCATCCCCACAGAGCAGGTCCATGCCCAGGAGGAGTCAGGGCAGGAAGTGGCTGCTGGTCCCTCTGCCCAGGGTTCCAGTCACAGCCCCTGCACTCCCATCCAGGACAGGGACCACTTGTCTGGGTGGTCACGGTGCCACCCAAAGAGGAAGGCACACAAACCCCTGGATGGCCCCCAGCCAAGGAAGAATCCCCACTGGCAGCACAAAGAAGGCTTGGGAAAATCTTTACGAAAGAAAAAATAAATGCCTCTTTCCCTGACACAGTCTCTGGGCATGTCTTTCTCCCCCTTGTCCTGGTGCCTTTCTCTCATTTCACTCCAAACCCTTAGCCAAGAGCCTCAGGGCTGCAGGAAATGGAAGAATCCCTGAAAAAGCTCCAGGTGATGCTTCCAGAGGAGTAATGAGTGAATGTTGACTCAAACTTCAACACAGAGAAGAGGAAAACTCTGATAAAGCCTGACACAATTTCTGCCTAACCTATGAGTGTAAAAGGTCTGTTTGCTTATGTACAGTCAGAGGAAAGGTACAGCCTGAAGGTACAACCAATTAGAGCTTTTTCAGTCAGTGGGGGGAAAGAAATATTTGCACTGATGGAGAAAGGAATGATATGAAAGGAAGAAAGGGAAAGGTGCATCAAACCAGGCAGAGGAAGAGGAGGTAATACAGAAGCATGGCTCATATGGACACTGATCATACACGTGGATCTTCCAAGTGTCATTAGAGGTGTCACTGCTTTTGTAGGAGAGAAGGGAGCATGAGTAAAGGCAGTTGAAGAGGGAAAGAAAAAGTAATAACATTTAGTACATCACCTTTTTGTTTCTGATGTTCCTCCAAACAAGAAACTCAGTGGTTACCTTGAGAAATGCTCCTGAGCTGTCAGCAGCCAGGGCTCAGCCCACAAGACTGGACTGGCAAAAGCTGGATGGCAAAAGTTGCTCCCCAAGTGGAGGGTGTGGAACTCAGATGGCCAACAGCTTCACCCAGTTGAGACAAGGGGCAAGAGCCAGGGATCAACTCAGGAGGTATCCCTTGCTGTCCCCCCAGGAAAAGCAAGGGGCAGGACCAGAGCTGAAAGAGCCACACCCTGCAAAGCCCTGCTCTGCAGCAATATCGACCTGTCTGGGGCTCTCTGCTGCTGGCCCTCATAGGAAACAACATCTTTGAGGTCAAGGGCATGTGAGATCCCAACCTCCAACACCAGAATTCACACTTTAGAAATCCAAAGATCTGCTGGAACAGACTGAGTATTTTTCACTTTTGTTCTTTTTTGTTAGAAAACACAGTTTCCCCAGAAATATCTTCGTTTGGAAGAAAAAGGGATTTTGTTGCAACATTGAAATATTCAGAAAAATCCCAATAAATCTTTCATTTTGACAGGATAAGACTTAGTGTGGCTCTTCCAGCGATGCTTTAGTATTAAACAGTGTGAGACATTGGTGAAGGAGAACTAATGCTTCCAAAAAATCCTTGGGGTGAGTCCAACAGATGTACACACTCTTGTCACCCTAAAGTGAAGTATTTCAGAGCTTTTCAAACAAATTCAATTAAAATTTACATTTTGAGACCAGCACACAATGCAGTGCTACCCAGGAATCGAAGTCCTTCAGAAACAAAAAAAGAAATACACTGGGCTCAAAGAGTCAATCAGCAGAACTGAAACATGCTGTGGTTGTGCTCCCACGCATGCTGCTCACAAGGAAGGGTTCACACATACACCATCAGGTAAATCAGTTAAAATGACTAGCAAAACACTAAAAAAAAGAGAAAATTTTAATTTATTTGGTGACTAATTACTTAATTACTTTGTCCTGCAGTAATAAGATAGATTAATTTGGGTTAAAGCCATGGATAGGACTCCAGAAATCTAGATTTCAGACTGTCTCCAGTGCAGAAATCCAGTTTTGACACTGGGTTTTTAGCCTCATCTGTGCATCTCAGTTCCCATCTATTTATGTTCAGAAAATGAAGAATGAGGCCATGATTGCATGAGCTATTCTGTTACTATGGTAATGGATGGCACAAAAGAACCTATTAATAAATATTTGAAAAATCTGCAGCCACCTCCTTACCATCTCTACAATAAATCTTACCCCTCCCACCCCATATTGTTTTGCATTACTATTTTAAGGAAAGGTATGCATACTTCAAATCTTGGGCTTTATATAAGGCAACCCATCATCCATATCCTCATGGGAAGAAGATATAGCACTTGTACATTCTGTGCAAAATTGTAGACGTGCCTCACTTAAAAAGACAGCAATATATAAACGTAGAAATTAGCCATAAACATGGAACCTTTTTTTTTTTAAGGAAGACAGAGAAATCTTTATTTCCAAAATCTAAATCAATTTGTTGTTAACTTTTGTGCATTCAAAAGGATTATTCAACAACATTTGATCAGGTGTGTGGGGAACAAAAAAGGACATTGAAGCACCTAAAGCACAAACTCCTTATTTTCCTTGGGTTATTTTATTTGGCTTTGTTCACTGAGGCTTGCATCAGATAGTGATGAAACATCCATGGGTGACTTTCATTTTCTGCCTTTAGAAAAAAGGAGCAGACAGCTCAGGAGGATTAGAAGGATGCTGTGAGTTCATGCAGGGAGAAATTTGGAAGGGCCAAAGACCTGCTAGAACTTAATCTGACTACAGCTATAAAAGACAACAAAAAGTGTTTATGCAAATATATCAGCAACAAAAGGAGAGTCAAGGAGAATCCTTTGTTGGATGTGCAGGAAAATAAAGAGATAAAGAATGAGGAGCTTCCTCCTTTGCCTCAGTCTTAAATAGTGAGACCACTTGCTCCCAAGGTACCCAGCCCCCTGATCTTGAAGAGAGAGACAGGGAGAAGAATGAAGCTCCCATAACCCACGAGAGAAAAGTCAGTGAACTGCTGTGAAACTCAACCCCACACAAATCCATGGACCTGGATAAGAATCACCCAGGAGTACTGAGGGAGCTGGTGGAACAGCCCATCAGCTCTGTTTAACATCTTCATTGATTACCTGGTTGAGGGAATCAAGTGCACCCTCAGCAAGATCATAGACAGCACCAGGCTGGGTGGGAGTGTGGATCTGCTGGAGGGCAGGAGGACTCTGCGGAGGGGTCTGGACAGGCTGGATCCATGGGATGAGGCCAGTGGGGTGAGGGACAACCAAGGCAAGTGCTGGGTCCTGCTCTCGGGTCACAACAACCCCCTGCAGATACAGGCTGGGGGAAAAATGGCTGGAAAAGGCCCTGAAGGTGCTGGTGACAGCAGCTGGACAGGAGCCCAGTTGTGCCCAGGTGGCCAAGAAGGCCGATGGCCCCTGGGCTGTGTGAGCCATGGTGTGGCAGCAGGAGCAGGGCAGTGACCATCCCTGTGCTGGCACTGCTGAGGCCACAACTCAAATGCCATGTCCAGTTCTGGGTCCCTCACAACCAGAAGGACTTTGAGAGGTTGGAGCATGTCTGGAGAAGGGAATAGAGCTGAAGAAGGACCGGGAGCACCAGGACAGGGTGAGGGACCTGGGGAGCTGGGCCTGGAGAAAAGGAGGCTCAGGCAGGACCTTCTCACTCTCCACACTGGAGGGTGCAGCTGGGGAAGGGTGGGGCTCTGATCCCAGGGAACAGAGGACAGGAAAAGAGGAAACAGCCTCAAGCTGTGCCATTGGAGGTTTGGATAGGATATTAGGAAAACTTTTTCCACAGAAGAGGATGCAAAGCATTGGAACTGACTGCCCATGTAAATAGTAGAGTCATCATCTCCATATCTTTGGAAGCATTCCAAAGATATGTGAATATGCCACCTGAGAACAGGATTTATGATGAACATGAGGTGGTGGTGCTGGGTTGATGATTGCACTTAATGACCTCACAAGTATTTTCCAACCTTGATGATTCTGTAATTCTATTAATTACTTGGGGTTTTTTTTATTAATTACCTCCCTTAAGAATGTTAAGTACTGATCAGGAAAAAAAAATACAAATCCCTGACAACTATAGAATCAAAATCATGAAAAATTAACAGGTTGAGGTGGATCTTTTTCCAAGGTTTTTTTTCCCCCCAGGTCTCTTGGTGTTGAGGGAAAATGTCACACTTAGCTGTATCTTCTCACAGACATTTTCCCCACAAGCATGCTTGCTGCAGAAGTTCATGCCAGAAACAACTGTGGCCTTGTAAGAATGGTGAGCTTCTTAGCTAAACAGGCAAAAATCAAACGGAGTGCAGATCATCAGGCATAGATCCTGCCAAAAATAAGGAATCAAAATTCATATAAAAAAATCACAGAGGTTTCTAGAGAAGTAAAGGCAAAGGAAACTATGAGAAAATAACTTGTGTTTTCTATGCTTATTTCAGAATAAAGCAGGATTTATAACTCTGAAACTAGCCAATTGATATTGCATTTACCTAGAAAAAATTGTCTGAATTTTTCTCATATGGCAGAGAGATGCTAGTGGATACAAAGTTGGAATACATTAGAAACATACTCAATAAGACTGAACTAAAATCTTCTGTACCAATGCCAGGAAAAGCAGTAGGAAACAATGTGAGGCTTTTATGCAATATTCCTGTCACAATCAAAAGAATGAAGTAGGATCCAGTGAGATTTATCCCTAATATAAGGCATCTGAGAATATTGCTAGATAATCAGATAGCTGACAAAACACAAATAATAATGTTGTGTGCATGTTTCTCACCATGACTGCAAGGTGATAGTGATAACATGAGCCCAGGCTGGGGAAAGGAATTGAACCAACGAATCTCTCCATGAGATTTAAAAGGAGAGAATACTGTTTACTTTAAAGACTGCAAGTTGCTCTGCAGAGGGAAAATTACACTGGAAGATGCTGATTTTATTTTTTTCCTACTTTGACTTGGAAATAAAAGCAAAAATCCATAATACAATCTAGAAAGCTATCATATACATTCAGGGATTTTTCAACATTCATTTTAAAACAATAGCTGTAAGAGAAGAAAAAAAACCTATAATTGTAAACATACAATTGTCTTAAAAGTTGTGGGTTTCTGCTGAGGTCTTGAAAGTGTCATAGTTCAGGCTAGTTCACATTTTTAATGGTTACAAAAATATTTAAATATGTCAGTGGTTATGTTTGCAAAGGATAAAAAGGGTAAAGCGTAAAGCTGAGAGAAGCCAGTGTCTGATGAATTTCATGTGTGGAACCAAAAAATGTCCGATCGGCTG
>VZRH01007914.1:26227-38667 GCA_013397555.1 Urocynchramus pylzowi | reverse complement strand
GAAAAAAAAAAAAAAAAAAAAAGCAGCCCAGAGCCTGCTCAGGCCTGCAGGAAACCTCTTAGGAAATAACTTCCAAACCTGCCAGACTTCCCTACACTGTAAAACCCCAAAAAGCTGCAGGATGAAGTGACCCAAAGAAAATATTCATTTTCTCACCAAAAAAACTTCCCCAAAACCCCTGGATTTTGTCTGAGGGGCACTGGGAGGCCTCCATCCCTCAAAGCCAAGGCCAGGCCCCACAGGCTTCACATCCCAGAGACCTTTCCACTCCAAACTTCCCCCAGGAAATTCCAGGATGAAGTGACCTGAAGAAAACGCACATAATCCCACTTTCTTATCAAAAGACTTGCCAAAAAACCCTGGATTTTTGGCTGAGGGGCACTGGGAAACCTCCATCCCTCAAAGCCAAGGCCAGGCCCCACAGGCTTCACATCCCAGAGACCTTTCCACTCCAAACTTCCCCCAGGAAATTCCAGGATGAAGTGACCTGAAGAAAACGCACATAATCCCACTTTCTTATCAAAAGACTTGCCAAAAAACCCTGGATTTTTGGCTGAGGGGCACTGGGAAACCTCCATCCCTCAAAGCCAAGGCCAGGCCCCACAGGCTTCACATCCCAGAGACCTTTCCACTCCAAACTTCCCCCAGGAAATTCCAGGATGAAGTGACCTGAAGAAATTCCACATCATCCACTTTTCTCACCAAAAAAACTTCCCCCAAAACCCTGGATTTTGGCTGAGGGAGAGTGGGAAGCCTCCATCCCTCAAAGCCAAGCCCAGGCCCCACAGCCCCTCACAGAAGAGCTCCATTTCTCCATTGCTGTTGTTGTTATAGACTCCAGCAATCAGCTAAAAATATTTCAGCGTCCTGGCAGCTGATTTTTTTTTTTATCCTGCTGTTTTAATAATTAATTTTTATTGTATTCCTCGAGCACTGCTGGAGTGGAAATCCCAGAAAGAACCTCAGCTTGAGGTGGAAGGAACCAGCTGGGACTCCCTGCTCCAGAACCTCGTAGGGGAGGAGAGGGGAGGAATTATTTCTGCTGGATTTTGACAATTTTCTGAGTTGACAATTTTGACAATTTTCTGGGTTTGAGTTGTCTCCTTTTAGCCCCACCCCTCCATCTGCTTTCAGAGCTGGGATGTGAGGAGAAAAATGGTTTTCACAGCTTTTTTTTTTTGATGTTTTTGCCCCCAATCTGGTGTGATTTGAGTGGAATTAGTTGGCCTTGAGGGGTTTTTTGGTGGAGGTGAGATGTGAGGAGCTCGTTCTGCTTGTGGGGGTTTCATGGGATTCAGAAGGACGAGGACTTTTCAAAAGGCAGGAAAAGAAGAAAATCACCTTTTTTAGGGCCAATGTGCAGGGAGCAGCACATTCCCACAGGGAATTGCCGAGCTTCAAGCCGATAAAAGGAGAAACAGGCAAAAAAATACCTGGGATGTTTCTGTGGGAAAACCGAGGTGAATTCCTTGGCAAATCAGCGCCCAAAACAAACAAACAGCAGCTCCCAAAAATACACAAAACACCGGGGTTTGTCCCGGCTCTTCCTTGTGAACCTGGGGCTCAGGAAAACTTCCGTGAATGCCTTTGGAAGTGGCTCAGTCTGCCTCTGGAAAATCAAAATATCTCGGAAAAACTGCGCGGAATTAGGCAGGGTTTGCTTCCTCACGCTTCTGCGTGATTTTGGGTGGGAATTCCAAGGGTTTTTTTGGAGGGAGTGGGGGCTAAATGGAGGAGGGAAGGGGAGGAGAAAAGAGAGAAGGGAAGGGAGGGCCTGGCACTGCCCACATGTCAGGGCAGGAACCCCTCAGGGTTGGGAGCCAAATATTTGCCTGAAAAGCAAATAAAGGCCCTGGTGAGGAAAACCCAGCCCCAGAGGTGACAGCAGCGTCCCCATCCCTGATTTCCAGCCTCCCCATTCCTGCTTCCTTCCCTACTCCCGTCTCTGTAGGCTCTAAAATTATTTAATGTGATTTTCCCCCTTATTTCTCTTTCAAGTTTAATCCCTCCTGGTGCTTCCTGCCACTGTCAAATTCCTTTTGTGTGCTGTTAGAAACCCTCTGGATGTCACTCAGGAGCAGCTGGAACAAGCTGCCCTTGGGATGCTCCGGGATAATGAGTCCCAAATTAGTAAATCTGTTAATTAGAGCGGGGCTGAGGGCTGAGAGCAGCCCCACATTCGGGGGTTTCACCCCACAGCAGCTTCACCTCAGCACTGCAGCACCCAAGGGGAGGTCACTCTGTCCCTCTGCTGTGCTGGGGGGACAGGAAAATGTGGGCCTTTCCCAAAAAAAAAATCAAGGAATTCACAGGGATCTGTCACATCCTGGAGAAAAAAAAAAAAAAATTGAGAATTTGGCTTTTTCCTCCCCAAATTCCAGAGGAATTCCTGTGTTCAGTGTAAGGGGCACTGGGAATTTTGTCCAGATGGAATCAGATGTCCCCACCCACTGCTCTCATCTCACCCCAGAATTCCCTGGGTTGTCCCAGGATTTGATGTAGGAGCCATGGATGCAGAGATGAATATCTGGAAGTAGAACACCAAAAACCTTTCCTGGTTTAAGTTCGCATCCTGGAGGGAAAAAAAAAAATAAGTGAGAATTTGGCATTTTCCCCTCCAACTGGGGCCAGCAGCCTTGAATTGGGTTAAAAACTGGGTTAAAACGGGGTTAAAAATTCCCAGCTGATCTCCTGGAGCCACTGGGATCCAGGCTTTGCCCCACTGGCAGGAAGAGCAGGGAATTGTGCTGAATGTGCCCAAATTCCCGGGACTGCAGGAGAAAACCCCAAACCACGGCGGGTTCTGAGCTCTAATGACAGGGTGGGAGGAATTCAGCCTGGAATGGGATCAAGGGCTGGGGTCACCCTGGGATTTTTGGGATTTTGAGCCCCAAATCCTGGGGATCAGAGCCCCCCACACCCCTACAGGTGTTTTAGGGCTGGGTTTAGCGGCCCTGAACCTCCAGCAGGGTTTAACTCAACCCCAGCTCAGAGGCAAAAGCACCACAAGGACTCTTTGAACCACAATCAAAAGGGGAAAAGGGAGAGGAACAGAAGGAAAACCCAGCTTGAACCTGAGGGCAAAGATCCCCCAGGATCAAATCCCATCCTCAAAAACGCCCGGGGGGCTGCTGGAATTCCTCCTGCTGGAATTCTGTGTGGCCACGGAGCCTCCCTAATGTGGATTGATGGCCTCAATCTGCTCTCCATGCAGGGAAAAGAAAGCTCTGGCCCCTGATATCCATTTTTCCCTCCCAAAAATCCCAATCTGAGTGGATTTCCCTGTGCTACACCCAGGAGAAAATGTCTCCATCCATCCCCCCACAACAGGCAGCAGCAGAGGGAAGCGCTCCCACCTGATTCCTCCCGCTCCTGGATTGATTACAGCCACGCCAGGATTAATTGGGGGGAGTAAAAATGCTTCTCTGGGCGATCAATCTTCCCCCGGTTCCCTCACCTTGTCATCCGCTAATAACTGGGAAATCAAAATTCCCCTCCTGGCTGCCTCGTGCCTGCAAATGGATTTCTCTGCTGCATTGCTGGGAATCCTTAAAAGGCATTTTGGGAGCAGCCAGGAGACAAATGGGATTAGCTGGGCAGGGAAAGTGCAGCCACAGCATTTCTGCATTGCCAGCAAGGGGAAATTCAGCTCTGGCAGGCTCGGGGGGTGGGGGAGAGCCTCGGGATACGGAGCAGGATTTGGGGTGGATGCATCAGTGGGGCTGAGGGGTATCTGGAATGGAACACAAGAAGCCTTTCCTGGTTTAAATTCCAGAGGGATTCCTGTGTTCAGTGTAAGGGGCACTGGGGATTTTGTCCAGGAATGTGGACATCACTCCTCTCATCCCACCACAGGATTCCCTTGGATTCAGTGTGGGAGCTGGGATGCAGAGATGAAGAGTATCTGGAGGAGAACACCAAAAACCTTTCCTGCTTTAAATTCCAGAGAATTTCTGAGCCCATTTTCTGTGTAAGGGTTGTTGGGGATTTTGTCAGATGAAGCTGGACATCCCCAGTTGCTCCTCTCATCCCACCACAGAATTCCCTTGGATTCAGTGTGGGAGCTGTGAATGCAGAGGAGAAGAATATCTGGAGTAGAACACCAAAAACCTTTCCTGCTTTAAATGCCACAGGATTTTGGACCCTGTGTTCAGGGTAAGATACACTGGGAATTCTGTCCAGGTGGAACTGGACATCCCCAGTCACTGCTCTCATCCCACCCCAGAATTCCCAGGGTCTGATGTGGGGGCCATGGATGCAGAGATGAAGAATATTTGGAGTCAAACACCAAAAACCTTTCCTGCTTTAAATTCCAGAATACCCTGGTTTGTCCCAGCGTGTTCCCAGCTGTCTAGGTTTGGATTTCCCAGCTGGCCACGCCATGCCAAGGACATCTGGGGGATGTCACCATCTCTGGAACGTCAAATTTGGCTCGAATTTATCAGAAGGAGCTGAGAACCCGGCCCTGTCCGAGAGAAATGGGGAATCCTGGAGTGGTTTGGGGGGGAAGGGACTGATCCCATCCCTCCCCCTGCATTCCAGGGACACCTTCCACTACCCCAGGTTGCTCCTTGGACAGTTCCAGGGGTGAATCCACAGCTCCTCCTGGCAAATCCCGCTTATTTCCTTCTGCCATGATCTTTAAACCCACGGGAATCTGGGAAATCCCACAGCCAGGGCAGTCCCAGTTCCCAGCAGCACCGTTCCCTGCTCTCTGGGGGATCCCAGGGGGTCCCGGGGTGCCCGGGGCTGGCACTGCCCAATCCCACAAAGGCTCCAAAGCTTCCAGGAGCTCCCTGATGGAAAACACGGATCGTGCTGGGAAGCAGAACGATCTGAAAGAGGAAAGATTAAGATTCAGAGCATGCAGGGATCCAGCTTTTCCCTTTCTCCCTCTTTTTTTTTTTTTTTGGAGGATTGAAGGAGCCAAGGTTTTCCCAGTCCCTCCGAGGGCCCTTGGCAACCCCTGGGAAGCTGCTGGAGCCTCTCCCAGAAGGACTGGAATGCCCAGGGCTGGGCACAGAGGGAACCAGCCCTCCCAAATCGTGGTTTCACACTCCCCCGACCCCACTTGGTCCTCCGAGCAGGATTTATTGGCCCAGGCTCTCCAGGAGATGAAGGCTTTTGTGTGGAGTTTTATCCCAAACCCTTCCCGCAGCTGCTGCGTGGGCAAAAGAAAAACATTAAAAAAAAAAAATAAAAAGAGAGAGAGATACAAGGGGAGGGGGGAAGAATAAAAAAGACATTGAAAGTGTGAGGTTTGAAAAGATTTCTTCTCTCTGGAATCAGCTTGTGAGTCACACACAGGGAATGACCAGGGAATATTTCATCCTGCCGGGGCCACGCTGAGAGGAGGCAGCAGCGCCGGGTGTGAATCTGCCCAAAGCTCGGCTCTGCATTCGTCATTCCGCGCACACACGGAGCGGGCAGCGGGGTTTAACCTCTTCCTGCCCGCTCCTGCCGGCAGCCTGCCCCTGGCTGTGGCACCGACCGCTCTCCTCCCGCTTTTTCCTGGTTTAAAATGGGGACCACGCCGGGGGTGCTGCCCCAGAGAGGCTGAAGCACCAAAAAACCATGGAAGCATTCCCAGCCTCACTCCTGGCTCAGCTCAGGCCCTGCAGGGAGAGGGGGAGCAGGAAAACGCGAGCTGAGGGTGCTCTGCACCTGCTGGCCTGGGAGTGAGAGGGATTTTGGGAGGAATCACCTTCCCAGGGGTGGAGCAGCCGCAGGGAGAGCCAAGGAATTGCCAGCTGGAGGCTGAGGAGGATGGAGGGATGGATGGATGATGGATGAATCCATGGATGGATGGAGAGCAGCCTGCTCCTTTCCCTGGATCGGCCTCTTGGATCCCCTGCAAAGTGCAGAATCCGAATTTTAAAAACCCGACAAAAAGTGGCAGGGGAGGAAGGGAAAAATCCAGGGGAAATCTCAACGCAGGGCAGTGGGGCTGGATGACCTCTAAAGGTCCCTTCCAACCCAACCCATTCCATGATTCTCTGATCCTTTCCCCTCCAAAACTCCTTTGCTGGGCTCTGGAAGAGAAGGGAAGCGCCCTCACCTCTGCCAGGACCCAAAGCTGCCCTAAACCCTCAGCTCAGCTAAAAGCACCTGGCGAGGCAGCCCGGTCCCACCACGGCCACCGAGTTTGCTGCAGGGAGCGGGAGAGGAGCCAAGGAGCCTCCAGATCCTGCATCAGCTGTCAGGGCAGCCCGGTCCCACCACGGCCACCGAGTTTGCTGCAGGGAGCGGGAGAGGAGCCAAGGAGCCTCCAGATCCTGCATCAGCTGCTCAGGAGCTGTCAGGGCAGCACATCCTGGCACAGCCGTGCAATTATCCAAAGTGCTCTCCACGAGCTGCAGCCTCATCCATTAGGGCTGCTCTGACTCAGGCACTCCAGACCGGCTCTGCTCCTCTCCTCCCGCGGTGTTCCAGCTGGGAAAAGGGGGACAAGCAGGGGGGACAGGGGGAAAAGCGGAGCCCACCAGGAAAACCCGAATTTCCCAGCGCCAGGCTGGCTGGGCTCGGTTTTAGCAGCAAAAGCGAGGCTGGTGCAGTGCCCAGGGAAGCCTGGGGATGTTTTGGGGCAGGCAGGGAGGGGAGTGCCAGGGGGACGGAGCCCGTGGGTGCCACCCTGAGTGCCCACACTCCCCTCGAGGGGGTTCCTGAGCCCCTGTGCTGCCGGCTCAGCCGCAAACCCCGCTCCTGCTCTTTTCCTGGAGCCATGAAAGTGCTCTTTGTTAGGCAAGAGCTGGAAAACAGCTGCCGAGGGCTTGTCCAGACACATAATCCCGGCTGGAGAGACAGGCTGGGAAGGGAGCAGCGCCTCAGCCCCGCCCGTGTCCCCTGCCCGGGCAGCGACAGTGGCACCAGTGCCACCACCGGGGGCTGGGGGCACCCCCGGCCGTGCCCCGGCAGCTCCGCAGCCTCCTGGCACAGGAGGGAGGCGCTGGGGGTGGGGGAGAGGACTGCAGCCCCCGGAGCTCCCACTCCGAGGAAGGATCCTGACTGGTTTTCCCCCATTCCAGGGCTGGAAGAGCTTTAGGTGAGGGTGGGGAGGCGCTGGAAGGGATTTCCATGATAAACTGTGGCTGCCCCGTCCCTGGGAGCGTCCAGGGCCGGGCTGGAGCGCCCCGGGGTGCTGGGGGTGTCCCTGCCCATGGGAATGGGGTGATCTTCAAAGCCCCTTCCACCCCAAACCGGTCTGGGGTCGGGAATAGGATCCTGTCCTGCAGAGCTGTCGGATCTGGGAGCGATCCCATCCCATTCACGGGAACAAAACAAAGGAGGATATTCCAAAATGGAAGAGGCAGAAGTTTGAATCCAGAGGTTTTGATGAAAGGGAAGGAAATCTGCCCTGGCTGAGCTCAAATCAAAGCTCAGCCTGGGACCAGAGCCTTGCCCAGGGCTTGCTCCCAGTCCAGTCAGGCAGGATTTGCTGCAAGCAGCTCCCTGTCCCTTCTGGCTTCATAATTGAGTCAATCAAATCCTGCTGGAAACCAGGAGTGCCCCAGGAATCTCCACGGGAAGGGGCAGGCGGCTCCTGCGAGGATGCTCAGCCTGGGAAAGGCTGGCAGGGCACAAATATTCATTAAATTTCTGCTTTTGATAGCAAACGTGGCCAAACCAGGCTGGCTGGTGCTGGGCCTGCACAGAAACCCTCACCTCTCTCTAACATCCTGCTCCACCCCGGTGAAAAACCAGTTTCAAGCTGGGCTGATCCTTCCTGTACTGGTTTTGTCCCAGTTTGGGTGGTCCAGGCCACGGAAGCCCCTCCAGCATGGAACAGGAGCTGGGGAGGGGGGTGGGAGCAGCGTCTCTGCCCCTTCCCCTTCTCCCAAAATCCTGCCAGAGCCAAGGGGATGCTTCAGGACGGGCCCAGTCCCAGCGCTGGGCCCGGATTTGGGATCAGATGGGATCAAGCCAGAGGGATCTGAGGGAAGAGGCCCCAGAGCAGAGCGGGCAAAGCTCTCTGCAGGTGAAATCCCCTCCCTTGTTTTCATGGGATCCTCCANGCCAAGGAATTGCCAGCTGGAGGCTGAGGAGGATGGAGGGATGGATGGATGATGGATGAATCCATGGATGGATGGAGAGCAGCCTGCTCCTTTCCCTGGATCGGCCTCTTGGATCCCCTGCAAAGTGCAGAATCCGAATTTTAAAAACCCGACAAAAAGTGGCAGGGGAGGAAGGGAAAAATCCAGGGGAAATCTCAACGCAGGGCAGTGGGGCTGGATGACCTCTAAAGGTCCCTTCCAACCCAACCCATTCCATGATTCTCTGATCCTTTCCCCTCCAAAACTCCTTTGCTGGGCTCTGGAAGAGAAGGGAAGCGCCCTCACCTCTGCCAGGACCCAAAGCTGCCCTAAACCTTCAGCTCAGCTAAAAGCACCTGGCGAGGCAGCCCGGTCCCACCACGGCCACCGAGTTTGCTGCAGGGAGCGGGAGAGGAGCCAAGGAGCCTCCAGATCCTGCATCAGCTGCTCAGGAGCTGTCAGGGCAGCACATCCTGGCACAGCCGTGCAATTATCCAAAGTGCTCTCCACGAGCTGCAGCCTCATCCATTAGGGCTGCTCTGACTCAGGCACTCCAGACCGGCTCTGCTCCTCTCCTCCCGCGGTGTTCCAGCTGGGAAAAGGGGGACAAGCAGGGGGGACAGGGGGAAAAGCGGAGCCCACCAGGAAAACCCGAATTTCCCAGCGCCAGGCTGGCTGGGCTCGGTTTTAGCAGCAAAAGCGAGGCTGGTGCAGTGCCCAGGGAAGCCTGGGGATGTTTTGGGGCAGGCAGGGAGGGGAGTGCCAGGGGGACGGAGCCCGTGGGTGCCACCCTGAGTGCCCACACTCCCCTCGAGGGGGTTCCTGAGCCCCTGTGCTGCCGGCTCAGCCGCAAACCCCGCTCCTGCTCTTTTCCTGGAGCCATGAAAGTGCTCTTTGTTAGGCAAGAGCTGGAAAACAGCNGGGGGAGCTGACTGCAGCCCCCGGAGCTCCCACTCCGAGGAAGGATCCTGACTGGTTTTCCCCCATTCCAGGGCTGGAAGAGCTTTAGGTGAGGGTGGGGAGGCGCTGGAAGGGATTTCCATGATAAACTGTGGCTGCCCCGTCCCTGGGAGCGTCCAGGGCCGGGCTGGAGCGCCCCGGGGTGCTGGGGGTGTCCCTGCCCATGGGAATGGGGTGATCTTCAAAGCCCCTTCCACCCCAAACCGGTCTGGGGTCGGGAATAGGATCCTGTCCTGCAGAGCTGTCGGATCTGGGAGCGATCCCATCCCATTCACGGGAACAAAACAAAGGAGGATATTCCAAAATGGAAGAGGCAGAAGTTTGAATCCAGAGGTTTTGATGAAAGGGAAGGAAATCTGCCCTGGCTGAGCTCAAATCAAAGCTCAGCCTGGGACCAGAGCCTTGCCCAGGGCTTGCTCCCAGTCCAGTCAGGCAGGATTTGCTGCAAGCAGCTCCCTGTCCCTTCTGGCTTCATAATTGAGTCAATCAAATCCTGCTGGAAACCAGGAGTGCCCCAGGAATCTCCACGGGAAGGGGCAGGCGGCTCCTGCGAGGATGCTCAGCCTGGGAAAGGCTGGCAGGGCACAAATATTCATTAAATTTCTGCTTTTGATAGCAAACGTGGCCAAACCAGGCTGGCTGGTGCTGGGCCTGCACAGAAACCCTCACCTCTCTCTAACATCCTGCTCCACCCCGGTGAAAAACCAGTTTCAAGCTGGGCTGATCCTTCCTGTACTGGTTTTGTCCCAGTTTGGGTGGTCCAGGCCACGGAAGCCCCTCCAGCATGGAACAGGAGCTGGGGAGGGGGGTGGGAGCAGCGTCTCTGCCCCTTCCCCTTCTCCCAAAATCCTGCCAGAGCCAAGGGGATGCTTCAGGACGGGCCCAGTCCCAGCGCTGGGCCCGGATTTGGGATCAGATGGGATCAAGCCAGAGGGATCTGAGGGAAGAGGCCCCAGAGCAGAGCGGGCAAAGCTCTCTGCAGGTGAAATCCCCTCCCTTGTTTTCATGGGATCCTCCAGGAATGGTTTGGGGTGTGAAACACCTTAAGGATCATCCCATTGCAGCTCTGCCTTCCAGGGACACCTCCCGCTGTCCCAGGGTGCTCCAGCCTGGCCTGGGGAAATCCAGGGATTCAGGGGCAGCCACAGCATTTTTGGGAAACCTGCTCAGCACCATCAGGAACTGTCACTGATCCCATTTTCCTCAGGACTTTCCCCTTCATTCCCCTCCTTCAGCGAGGAGGATATCCATTTTTCCTCCCAGAAATCCCATCTAAGTGGATTTCCCCGTGCCACATCCAGGAGAAAGCGTCTCCATCCATCCCCCCCGAGAGGCAGCAGCAGAGGGAAGCGTTCCCACCTGATTCCTCACCCCAGGGAGGGCGGGTCCCCCTGCCTGGCTCTGTCCCTGCCAGTGCCACCTCCATCCTTTCCCTTCCCTGCAGCCCTGGAAGCCACCCAAGGCTGGATGAGCAGGAGGCAGGGAACGTTCAATTAAAGATCAGCACAGGGCTGAGCCAGATTGAATGGAAGGGCTGGCTGGAGCCCCTGGCAGCAGCAGCAGGGCTGAGAGGAATGAAATCCCAGAAACCTCCAAAAGTGGGGAACGGCCAGGATGAGAGTGGGGATGGCTCCCAGCCGCTGGGAAATCGATGGATCCCGCAGTGCAGCAGGGAATGGGGGATTTGGGATGAGTGATCAAGGTGCTGGAACAGGGAGAGGAGAAGGAATCAGGAGGGTGAGACCAGCCCAGCCTCCCTCCCTCTGCTCCCCCTCAGGATTCACAGAATCCCGGGAGGGACCCCAGGGCCATCCCAGGAGGGACCCCAGGGCCGTCCCAGGGCACAGGAGGGTGCCCAGGTGGCTCTGGAATATCCCCACCCCTCGGGAACATCCCCACCCCTCGGGAATATCCCCACCCCTCTCCGGGTTCTGGCACTGCCCTGGGAAGTTCTGTCTCCTGCCCAGGGGGAATTTCCTGCCCCCCTGAGGCTTTGAAGTTTTTCCACTGCGATTTCTGGTCCCCTCCTGTCCCCTGGGCACACTTGGAGGGGGCAGTGCCCTCCTTGCCGGGTCATTCCAGCAGGGCACAGTGGGATTCATGGAGTGGGAAAGCTTGGGAAGGACTGCAGAGGCTCTGGGAACTGCTCCAAGCTCTCTGCAGGCTCATCCTGGAGGACACTGCCCCCAGATCCTTCTGGAAGGGTGGAGTGGAAGGTCCCTGCCCATGGCAGGGGGCTGGAATGGGGCGAGATTTAAGGTCCCTTCCAACCCAAAGCGTTCTGGAATTCCCAGCTGAGGTTTTCCCGTGGCAGGAGACGCTGGATTTGCTGACACCAGAGCTGGGATGCAAACCCCCAGGCTTCTCTGCAATGCCAAAGGAATTATTTAATGACATGCAACCCCAAGGAAAAACTCCAGGGAAGTTTCTCACCAATTCCTCTCTTCCAGGCAAGAAGAAGTGAGGGAAAGTTGGGAAGGAGTGGGCGGGAAATCCCAAAAAGCCACGAACTGGGAGAAACATCCACACCAACTGGGAGAAACATCCACACCAACTGGGAGAAACATCGAGCGCCTCTTCGCAGCCTCTCCCTGGCGCCGCAGCTGCAAACGCGAGAGGAAAGTGGCCTCTCGTGGATGGAAACTGTGCTGCAGCTCCAGGAAAAGTGCAGGAAAACTGGGGGGAAAAGCTGTGGAGCAGCAGAAGGTCCCCAGGAAGGCAGGTGGGGACAGCACGGGGACACCAGGGCTGGCACCGTGCCCTGGGAGCGGCGGCACGCGGGTGCTGCCACCAGGCAGGGGCATGAGCAGGGAAATTTGGGAGCAGCGCGGGAGCTCCCTCCCCATCCCGGAGCTGCAGGAGGGCTGAGAAAGGGAATCCCTGCTCCAGCAGATCCATGGGATTATCGCCGGATCACGGACTGGGGGGTTTAGGAGAAACTGCAGGAAGGAAATCTTGCCCTGGGAGGGTGGTGAGACACAGGAAGAGGTTGCCCAGAATGTCCCATCCCTGGAAGTGTGCAAGGACGGGGCGTGGAGCACCCTGGGGTGGCAGGATTGAAGGTCCCTTCCATCCAAACCGTTCCAGATTCTGTCACTCAGCTTTCCCACGGCTCGGCTGCGGCTGCATCCCAACCCAGCCCTGACCAGGATGGAGCAGATGGAGCATCCCAACCCAGGCTGGACCAGGATGGAGCATCCCAACCCAGCCCTGACCAGGATGGAGCAGATGGAGCATCCCAACCCAGGCTGGACCAGGATGGAGCATCCCAACCCAGGCTGGACCAGGATGGACCAGGATGGAGCATCCCAACCCAGGCTGGACCAGGATGGAGCATCCCAAGCCAGGCCGGACCAGGATGGAGCAGATGGAGCATCCCAAGCCAGGCCGGCCCGGGATGGAGCATCCCCCGGAGCCGAGCTCTCCCGCTCCCGCCGAGCCCCGCGGCAG
>VZRH01007910.1:513930-533258 GCA_013397555.1 Urocynchramus pylzowi | reverse complement strand
AATAAGAAGGCAAAGTAAATAGGGCAGTTGTGACCACAAAGTAGGCAGCTCACAAAATGTAATTTAAAATAATAATAGGAAGAAAGTAGATTCTGTCTTCTAGAAGTAAACCTTTCATTAGAGAAACCAGTGAGAAATTCGGTGAAGTAGATTAAAAAAGCCCAAAAGACAAATGTGCACACACACACACACACCCACAGATCCTGCATGGAAAGTGTGATGAGTTAAAAAAAAAAAAAAAAACCACACCACCAAATCACTGTAGGGATAGGAGCTTGCTGGCTCACATTCTTGTAGCAGTTTCTTCCACCTCAACTTTTTGTAGTTGATGTTAAATGTGAGACCTGTAATTTCTTTTTTTTTTTTCAAACACAGCAGCAGCAGCATGTTCTCTGCACCTGTTGGTTTTATGATTTGCTTCTCACAACAATTCCTTTGCTGTTGAGACATGATTTCAATGACAGGCACTGCTGAATCAGCTTGTAAATAGAAATGGAGGTGGGTTCTATGCATTTTCCAAAATAACCTCCCTCTTCATGCCTTGTGTCACTTGCCCTTTGCAAGGCATATTTTAGTCCTCTTCATCTCTTGCCATTTGACTGCTCTGTTCTATTTTAATATTCTTTCTATCTCTCACCATTTTTTTTCCACATTCTTGTGTTGTTCTCTTTGCTCTACACTCCTCTGGGTTCATTCCTCAACAAGATATCAACAACTTAGATAACAGCAGAGGCATTCATAAGTTAAATGTTTAGTTAAAGCATAATAACCCTGCCCTTGAGATGCATTCATGGCAGGTCAAAACCATATAAGGCTTTTCTTAGAGATCTTCAATTACAGGATAGTCACTCTTCCTGACTGACCACACTAACTCCCTGGTGCCCTGGGATTAATAATTCCCCAATACTGAGTTAGACTGGCTTTTTGCCTCTAAGGATACAAAGCAGCTCAATGGAAGGCCATAATCTGAAGCATTATGAAAAACAAAATGAAACAAAGCCTTACTACTGCAATCACTGTCCATTTTCTGTGAGTTAGAAACTCTACTCAGTAGAGTCCTGAGTCAGGATTTTGGAATGCTTTTGGGATTTGTCAGGGATGTACTTGTTTAAACGTGTATGGCACACTCTGTCTGTGGATCTCAAAGCACCTTAGGCCTGTTTATCATTTGGACTCTTAAGGCCCCTGGCTGGGTAGGTTATGTCAAGGACTGGAAAACTTAGGCATTGAGGATGTGGTCTTTAGGAAGTTTATTACTGCTAAGATCCCTTCCAAGATTTGTGCGTAAATGCTTGAGGCACTATTGAAAAAGGGGTTTACGTGCCTTAGCAGATTTGCCCTGTTTCATAAGCTTCTCGCTGGCATTACTGTCAATCTTGAAAGCCAGTGGGAGTTCTGGATAGGTCAGGGAGGTCACACAAAGGTCCATTTAATTGTATCAGATCGAAGCAAAGTACAGATGGAAGCCTGCTGCGTTTTTCTGGCACATGTTCCACATGCCTTTTAAAACTAAATCTTTGGATTTTACCAACACATTCATTAGCAAGTGTTTCATGTGGGCTTCAGGTGATTCTTCTGTTGGTGGTATTATCCAAATTACTAATTTTTAAAAAGGAATTAGCTATTATTTAAAATATTTTGTTGTGAATCACGTGGGAAGCTCCATCAAGGACCAAAAGCATTATGTCCCATTTGTCATATTGCTGTGATAAGTTATTCAAGAAATTAAATTTGCAATTTAACGGAAATAAAAAGGAATTTTATGTGAAAACATTTTTTTTCCCTGTTTTGCTGTTGATCAATCCTCAGGTATCCAGTACAAACTTAAGATATGCTGTGAGTGGCTTTCACTATCTCTTGTAAGCTATGGGAGGAACAACTGAGGGGCTATGCATCCTATGAAAGACTCTCAGAGCAGGCAGGCCCCAACAAGTCCCCGACCACTTCTGAAATGTGTGCAAGCCCAGCTGATGTCCTAGGGGTTCCCAGGATGTCTGCTGCAAGCTCCTCTTGCTCCAGTTGTGTATTTGCTGTGCCTATCACACAGCATTGCCTCACTGCAGGCTTCCATGTCCTGGTGCAGCATGCATCCAGTTGAGGAGTTAGGGTCTGTCCCCAGTTCCTGCTCAGGAAAGGCTGTTTCCAGGCAGCCTGAACCATCTGACAAAACACACTGCTTACACAAACTGTGTATTTGAAGGACGCTTGCAGAAAGGGGAGGGAAACTTTTCAAGTAAGCTTGGCCTGTTAGAGCAAGTTTATATAAAGACTATAGGGCAATTAACTTCTTGACAACTGCTTTTTCTTGATGTGCCCTACATAAACAAAGTTACCTGAATGCAGAAAAATGAAAGTGATTTTTAGTGAACGTAATAAAAATGCCATAAAAGGTGTTGTGTAGTTTGCCCCATTCACCTAAAATCTCAGATTTCTTTATGGAAAAGTCTTCCCAAAATACTCTTTACCTTTTCCATTCAAGAAAGTTTCAAGGCAAATTTTAAATGTAGACCCCACCTGATCTCCCCCCTCTCCTCCCCCAACAATTTACAAATACTCGTTTCAAGTGTACTTGCAGGGAAATTTTTTGTTCTAAGTCATTTTACCTCACAGCCTTTAATTTATGAAGCATCAGCTTTTCGTCTTCTCTCCACCTTTTGACTTTTTTACCATTTTCTCAATACTTCAGGATGTGTGGTAGCTTATTCACATTATTTCACTTTCCCCTTCTGCCTTACAAAGTCAAGGAAGGTTTGAAAATTGAACAAAAGGAAGTGGGGGGTGGGGGGCACACACAGGTGAAGATAAGAGTGACAGAAATAAATCCACAACTTACCCTCTTTATAGCAACCATAACAAAGATAATAGAAATAAAGAATGGGGAAAATTTTAATATATTAATATTATACTTTTATATCTATAAGTAAACATTTAAGTCAGAAAACAGAAATTTAATCTGATTTCAAAATTTCCAGTCTAAAATATCTGGAAATATATTCTTAAATTAATTTTATTTCAGTAACTGTTTTCAATGAAATGACATTTTAGCTTTGAAAAAAGCAATTTGGTTTGACTTACAGCTTGATTTGCATTACTCCAAAGGCTCCAGCAAAGGTGTGGAGCCATCTTTTGTGATCTCTGTGAGTGTGGTTCTTGGACACTTTGGTGGTGGTCACATTTTCAGTATCCACATGCACTTTTTTATTCCTGAGAGGAAGACTAACTTGTCAATAAGATAATGAAGTCTTTTAAACAAAAGAGTAAAAAATTTGTTAGTTTGAAGAAACAAGATGACAGAAATAGAAATACCAGTACTTTATATGGAATAATGCTTGGCTGAAAATGTTTTTAGTTGGGTGGAAAGGGGAAGGAGCAAAAAGGTAGACTATGGATAAAGTGTGTGAAATTTTATAATTGTCCTGTGCTCTGGTATGTTACCAGCCACAGGAATGGGCTGGAACAAGTTCTTATTCCGCTACTTATACTGTTTCCTGTGGCCTCAGTAAATCACTTAACCTTTGTCCCTAAGTTCCCTTATACAACAATTGGGAATTTTAAAACTTAATTTTCTGCCTCAGAGAAGTGTTGTGAAATTTAACTAGTTAGTGTCTGAAAAAGGCTTTGAACCTTACCAAATAACTGCATTGGATTTTTTTTTAAGTGAGGAATATCACAAATGCAGGGCGAAAATGTATAAATAATATAAATATACAAAAAATTCTTTTTTTTTTCTGCTCTTCAGAAACAAGACCGAACAAGTTGAATGTGAAATCAGTGTTGCTGTAGAGTATAAAGAAGCAATGACTGAATAAATCTGCTTTGGAACACACCCTGGTAATTCACAATTCTATCAAATAATCTTCAGTCTCCCCATTTTGCATTACTGGCATTTATGATGACTCTACCATGCATTTTTCCTTCCGATTTTAACTCCCCTTTTAACAACACAAGTTTGTGTTTGCCCAGACAAGTAAGAACATTTTCAGTATAGGATATGGAATGAATTAGTTGTTTGGTGGGTCTGTTTTTTTCCATAAAAGGTTTTTCCTTCCCAGTTATATCTTCTATAGTTTTCTTCCAGTGTCCTGTCAACCCTACATTTATCAGGTCTCAGTTCTTCTTATTCAATAATTATGCTATTTCTAGTAGTGTTGGATAAATGCTTCAGAAAGCTGTCTACAAATACTCATTTGAGCACTTAAATAAACTCATTTCAATTATGTTCATGCACATTTCAAGTACACTTTATCTGATCATTCTAGTGAATGATTTATTGGCAGGAATGTTTGTAGCTAAAATAAAAAAAAAAACCAACAAACAACAACAACAAAAAAAACCAACAAAAAAAAAAAAGAAAAAAGAAAAAAAAACCACAAATAACCCCCCCAAAACCAAAACAAAAACAACACCACCAAAAAGAAACCCCCCAAAAAAAGTGAAATCTGCATATCTCATAAGAAAAATCTGTACTATAAACCATAAGTAAACTCAAGGTCAATGTGTTACATAAACATGAAAACTTAGTCATAGTCCAATAAAATTCATTCTGCTTTAATTCATTTGCAGTCAACTAATCCTGAGTAAATGGCAAACTAAGAGTGATCAAGAAAGATTTTTTGAAAGATCAGAATATTCCCAACAGGTAGTCAGTGAAAGAAAAACAACATTCCAGTAGTTGACAATTCACGGCTGCAATTCATGGAATAAATCACCTGCAAATTCTCTGGTCTTTTATTCTATTTGTCTTATTTGGATACTGAATTTGGTACAATAAAATTCATGCTGTTTATCTGAGCAACACAAGAGAACCTATTGAAAATGCACAGTTATCCACAAAGTGTCCTTTGGAGAAAAGTCGATTTACCCACAAGACTGAACATGTTTGTGAAAACTAGCGTTACCCATAACATATTCCAGTTGAATAACTTGTGGTTTTCTCTACATTTAGTTTCAGCATGGTCATGCCCAACGGATGCATGGCTTATTTGTTTAGATGAATTATTATTAAAATAGGAAAGAGAAATTATACCTCTACTGATGAGTGCTATTGCAGGGTGACATTTAAACTGTTAGCAGTGCTAAGAATCAACAAAACAATTCTAGTCTTCCTTCCAAGAAGTGTTTATATGTGCAGAATAGTTTGGAGAAGTCACAAGTACTCTGAATACAAGCAGTCTAACATTTACAAATCCCAGAGTATTTTTTGTCATACATGATTTTCAAATTTCAGAGTAAAATTAATAATCTCCAAGGCAAGCAATGAAATTTCTCTCCTTAAATTAAAAATAAAACAAAAAAGTGAGCCCGTTGAACAGGCAGGCCTAACAGCACCACTGTCTGTAATAGTTTGTATTCCCTCATATCATTTTACATTTATCCTGCTACAAAGTGGTGCATTCGAAGAGGTCCAAGAAACATTACCCTTTGTAATCTGTCTCCTCTGATAGGAAATTAATCTGCCATTATAATTACTTGCTCTCCCATTCTCTGTCTCATTTTGCACTTTAGATAGTAAATCGTGCTTCTCCAGTGTGTGACAGCTCTGTCATGTGGGAATCTGGCCAAGTCAAGAAGCCCATATCTGCAAAGACTGTACAAGCAGTTGAGCGGTCCTGTTGCCTTCAGTGCAATTGCTCATTGTGAAAGTCTCATCATTGCCTTGCAACTGGGACAGCAAGGGGCCATCAAGAAATGTTCAGAGGTGACCAGTTTGTTGAGGGAAGAAAAGAGGCATTTCATTATTTAACTGAGAGTTACACACCTGGTGCTGCCCCAGTATTTGTTTCATAGCCTTTAACCCTCTTCAGCATTTATGGCTTTTAGGTAGTATTTCCTGTATTGCAAGACAATGGAGTAAAGGTGACAATTACATGTTACTGAAGGACAACTTGATTACTGTAGTCCTTAAGGATGGGTTGATGCAGTAAATCACACCAGGCAGGTTGAAATTATTTCAGTTGGACAGGTAAAAGGAGTAATTTTCTATAGCTTTTGGGAAAAATTAATCAACTCCTCCCCTTTCCTCTCTCATCTCTCCCTGCTCCTTCTATGCCAATACATTGTGAAGGGCTGAGTACACTACAGGCAGGATGGGAGATAATTCCCTGGTGTGTGGATCACAAGGAGACTTCAGTGTGAGGAAATGAGATACGGGAGACCAGTTGCCTGAACAGTCAGGGATCCATATACTGTTAGACAACCAGTATATTTCAGCCCTTTACTGACTTGCAAGTTTGACCAGGACCTGCTTTTGTTCCTAAATTTTGGGGTTTGGTGGCTGCTGCTTTTAGTTTCTAACTGATTATGTTGTTTGATCTTTTTTAAAAGTTAGGAGTGGTTTTATTAATAAACTGGAAGGTTTATCTGAGAATCATCAGGATTAATTTCTACAGCAGTTGAAGCTGAAGAAGGAGTGCTAGTCACCAGGGATAACTTAGTATGAAATGCTGAAATTGGAGAGACATGGGTTGCCCAAGGAAGTAAATCCCAGCAGGCAGATAAAACCTCTATTCTGAAAGAAGATTTCCCACTGACTTGGGGGATGCTGAAGTTAATCTTGCAGTACACCACCTTTCTGATATCTCATGGAGAACTGGTCTTTTGGTTTGTGACAGCCTGTCAAATGCTCTGTTTGTGGAATCTGACTGTCTTAAATTCTGAGTCATTTATTTATTTCATTTCCCCCCAGAAAGAAACAAACAAACAACATTTGCTTCTTTCTTAGACCATCATTACTGCTTCTATTTAGTTCCTTCACAATTGCTTGCAGCTGGATCCATTAAAAAAAAATAAAACACCCTCTCCTTTTTAAATCATACACAAGATGATTACTCTGACTACAGTGATCTGCAACTACATTAATTTAATCCAATACTATCTTCATTTCCTTCCTTTCCCATTTAGTTACATAATGTGAAAATTAGCCTATTTTGGTATTATTATGATGATTTTGAGCTTCTCATTCTTCTCTCACATAGTGCTGGCTGCCCAAGATGACCTCAGAAACAATCAAAAAAGAAGAAGGAACAGTTCTCTTGTCATGGCAACCTTTTGTGTAAGAGAACCAGCGTAGCTCCTGCTTCCTGAATGCTTTCTGGGGCTATTCTGGGAACGTGGGACTCCCACTTACTCTGATTAACTTCTGATTAATGTAAAGAATGAAAATACTTAAAAAAAGAGATGAGTTCTATTTCCAGTGAATTGCTTTGTGTATAAGAAGCCAGAATATGGTACAAACAGGGAGAGGAAAAAAAAATCTCTTTGGTATTTAGTTCTCAAAAAAGAAAGGCAAATTGCTATTCAGGCTGTAGGCTGGGTTGTATGGCCATCTATTTATTCATAATTGTTTTGAAGTGGTACGAACTAAGCTGGTGGCAGGCCCAACTCAGGGCTTCTCAGCAGAGTAGGCAGAAAATTAGTTTTATTGATCCCAAAGTGAGGGGTGAGAACAGTTACTTTGTCTGTAAGATGGGAAAACCTGGACCTGGTTGAGAGAAGTGTGATTGGATCATAAATTTGGTTGCTGCTTCTCAGGTGGCAGTCGCAGCCATCCTGCCATCCACAGAGGTACAGGTGGACATGGGCGCTGGGGCCTGTGTCATTTCTCTGTGTCTATGTCATTTCTCTGTGTCATTTCTCTGTGTCTATGTCATTTCTCTGTGTCATTTCTCTGTGTCTATAGCAGGGTGCTACCTTAAGAAATTACTTTTTTAACCTATGTCTAGAGCATGTCTTCCTTCTTGACTGAACAGATTTTTCTAGCTCAATTAAGAGCTGTATTTGTTGTATTAACTGTGACAGGCCAATATTTGTGTTGATACAATACTACCAAATCTGTAGTAGGTAGTATACTACCTGTGATGGGGGGGCTAAATTCAAACCATGGTTCTGCCAAACAAAATTGCGCTAGAGTAGAAAAACAGCCCCAAAGCCAATCCCACAGCTGGCTTTCTGTGACACCTGAAATCTCAATGTATGTTATTCTACACCAAAATTGTATCCTTTAATATTTTTCCTACTTGAGAAACTTAAAAAAGTTGGTTTTTTTCATCTACAGTATCACAGCCAAATTTCTATCAATGTGTGGGGATCACATTAACCTGAAGGACACACAGGGAAAGGCACTTATGATGCAGCCAGGCTATGGAACAGCAAATACACATTGAAACTCAAAAAGAAAACAATTCTTTCTTTCAATGTGGTCTTTGTTGACTCTCCCATTACTATTTTGAAAGATAATATAAGTTTGCATTATGGGAATGAGCAGGAGTCTCAGTGAAACTAGATTTTGGCACTCTGCAGATTGGGTTTTTAATAAATATGTTGCATTCAGATCTTCCCTAAAATCTATAAGTACACAGACATCAGAGTTAGGACTTAAGCTAGGCTATGGAATCTGGATACTGCTTGAAAAAACTGGAGATAGAAGAAGACATCCTGGACATCTGTAGTTTGATGAAGAGATCATTTTTTCCATGTTCTTCCATTCAGGCAGAAGTCTACCAAACCATTATAGGCATGTTTGTGTAATTTTTTTAAAGTAATACTTCAATTTTTCTCACCTATCTGCGTGATACTAAGAATGGAACAATTTCAGTAAAGAAATGAAATTACCAGATTAAAACCAAGTAGTGTACATGTTTTGTGGACTGATGTGCAGGCAGTGTAAAATATATTTGCAGTACTCCTACTCTTTGCTGTTCCCTCACTTTGGACTTCACATACTCTTTGCACTACTGCTTATAAAAGACACTGTCAGGCAATATCAACCATTTTACATACTTTTGAAAAAAATTTTATTTTTTAATGAACTAATAACACTACTGCACTGTAACATAGGAAGTTGATTACTAAGGTTCTTAGAAATGCCCCTGCCCAAATTAAGCTGAAAATGAGACCATATGCCAGTGACAATAGTATAGGGCTTATTTGATATGTGGGGAGGACAGAAAGTGAGTAAGGAGAATATCCCCATTTCATGGATCCCAACGATGCTCCACTGATCCTCTCCAGCTGGTCTTCTTGGTGGTGAAGGTCACCCCGGAAAGCCTAGAATCTGATGGGTTAGTATATGTTCAGGCCAGGTAGGAAAATCCAGGCATCTCCCTGGTAGCGGGGGAGGGGGGAGATTGCCATTGTCTCTTACAACAGACTCTGGATTTGTTCCATCACATGCAGTCCTGTGGTGCAAGGCCTCAGGAATGACTCTGGGGGGCACTTCAGGGGGGCTTTTGATGGGTTAAGGCACCCCCTCAGCTGCCCTTCATGTGAATGTCCTGTGGATGTGGCCTTTCCTGGGTTGAGGGTTCCATAGCCAGTTTGTGTAAGGGGAGACAGGTTCACAGTCCCAGAGCAGAGGTTACAACACACCAAAACTTCCTCCTCCCACCTCGGCTGGGGGGGAAATCTGCAATCCTGCTTCTAGCAAATATGTCTGTGGGCTACAGCCTCTCCCACCCCAAAGCAAGCCAGAGATGATTCTTAGCATGGCTGCTGAGTTTGACTCACATTCTTTTCCTTGGTTACTTGTTTGTTTCAGGTGATTGAAAAATGTTTTTTCCATTTATCTAATCTCAGCAGTTTGACTTTCAGTCCAAAGTCCCAGTCAGGTATCTTCAGGGAGGCTTCTTTGTTTATAGCTTCTTTGTACAGTTTTTGTTAAATTGAGCAAAACTTTGTATCCGTGTTTGAGACATGAACTATTTCAGTCCTTACAGGAGTAAGGAACTGAGAATATGAAGGATGTAAAGTATCAAGTAAGTTGTTCCCTCTTGTCAGAGTCAGTAGTCTGGACATTATATTGGCAAATAACACTTAAGATGAATTGCACAGCTCAATCTGCAGCTCATACATGTATATTGGAAAACTGAAGAGAATTAATGTGAGCAATTTTTTAATATTAAATTGAAAATGAGATATCTTTTTGGCCAACAGAATACTACGTCAAATTGTTTTCTTTATTGCATTTTTCTTCTGAATATGATTACTATTTTCCATTTTCTTTAAGAATGCACGATCCTATTGTTTCTCCCTGCTAACTATTTGGGCTTCCTTTTGATCTATAGCAATTTCATTTAATTTAACAGAACAGGATTGGAGTTCTCAAGCATTTTATCATTTCCTTTGTGATGAAATCTGATGCAAAGCCATGAGTTCTGTAGAAAAATTCACTGTTATTGACATAGATGTGCATTGTGTCAGGCCTCCACATTTAAGACATTTTTTATATGTCCTGACAATAGTTCTTGAACTGTGTAGACAGTACTGATGGATTATCCATTCTTCAGTATTTCAAAATGGAAACAAAAAAGTTGGTCAAAGAAAAAATCTTGGTCCCATTGTAATCAAAGGATGATCATTACAAATTCTTCCAAATGCTTTTCTTTTGAACTACAATCCAGATATATAGACTTACTAGACTTCTTTACAGTGTAAAAATTAATTCCTTTCTTGCTGGAACTAGACAACAGTGAGCCTGATTTGATTATGTTGAATATAGGGTAGCCTCTGTTCAAAGCACAGTTATGTAATATATGATGAAATGAGATTGTTAGGTAGGATCATTCCACATGCTGGTGCTTCAGGAAGTCAGCAAGGAGAAGTGTACAAGAATTCCCTCAGTTGTTACAAAAGAAAGGCCAAACAGAAGTAGGAATTACAAACAGCTGTCAAACACATGCTGGTCACATCTAGAAGGGGGCACAAGAGATCACGAGATGGAATACTAGTGCCAGCTGTTTATATGCTTAGATGATTTTAAAAGATTTGATTAGGATAATCAAAAAGATAAGCTTTGACCTGATGATGGAATGTCTACCATGTTCACTAGACACATTACATGCTAAATTGATGTGTTCCCATGAAAAAATACTATGAAATTGTGCAAATTATTGGTTTGTACTTCAGAAAAGGATAAAGTAGCAGGTTTGCTGTTGCTTTATCTCTTTAGTGTACTAACACAAATGACCACAAAGAGATCCTAGAAAGTGAAATCTAACGAGACGTTAGATTTAATTATAATTTAAGGAAAAGTACTGATTGCCCTATTCATAGATGATTTACAAGCTTGGGGCAGGCAACTGTATCTCTGGCAGAGCATATACTACACAGAAAGTTCTAGCAGGAATTAAAGATTCAATAAGTGGAAGAGGTCATTTATATAGTCATTTATAGTTTTATTCAAGATAATTTCCGTGAATGGGATTTTCAGAAAAAGACCTGACAAAGTCAGACCTAAAAATTCATTATGAATCAAGACTCATTACGAACTGAAGGCTCAGCTTGAAAGCAAATAACAAAAGCAATTCACTTTGCTGGAAGAAATTGTGTGAAGAATAGCCATTTACAAAACTAAGAGCAGGATCTGGGAAAGAACCTGTAGACTGTCAAAGTTCTCTCTTCACAGCAGCAAGCAAAAACCACAGTGGCTCTCAGTTCTGCTGATTCTTCTGTGTCCCTTGCCCAGTTTGTGCACATAAACCACATATACTCTTTTTCCTTTCATACATCCTCAGTGACTCTCTTCTGTGGGACTATCCTGCTCCATATTTTAAGGTCTCTTGTCATACCAATTTTTCTAATATTCAGTCAATCGGATAACAAGTTTAGTGAGAGGCAAAATGAAGAGATTTGGTTTATCAATCCACTAACTCTCACATTGACATTGATTGATAATAATGATGTATGTATACACACGACATGGTGATTTAAAGAAGAAAAATTTGGTAAAATCCTAAACAAAATCCAGAAAGAAAAATATGAATGAAAATTTGGAATTCTCTGAGAAAAACTCCATGGCCATAAATCATATTTTGATGCAAGAGAAGGAGAAAAAAGTGTATCAATCTACATTTGTCATAACAGACAAACATATGATAGGATAAAGGACAAATAGATGTTGGATGATCTAAAATGTTTGGAAGGTTTCTTTCCATCAAGATGTCAACAAAACACAGTAGCGGGGAAATGGCAGTATTATTCAGGATACAAAAAAGGACAGAAAACTTCAATAAATATTTCTGTTCCCAGCATTTGGAAATGAGGGGGATAGTATCCTTCTATCTGATGCTGAGGTATATTACCAGCCTTCTTCATTTCTAACAGAATAACAGAAACAACTCCTAGAAAATAAGCATCTTTTACACTTGAGGAAGAAAGTATAATTTCACTGCTCCATTTTGAGGATTGATTGATAGGACATTCTGTAAATGTAATGGGCTTTTCAAAGACCTTTTGAATCAGTGGTGCATAATTTTCTGATTATGGAATCAATGCTACGCAACACCAATAAAGAACATGTTACATGGATTAAAAGTTGGCCACCAGACAGCTTTCAAAATCACAGTCATCAGTAGTCAATGGGTAACCCTAACTTGATGTCGAACAGTTCCCCTAACGTTGGGAAGTTACCACAAGGGTCAATACTGGGCCAGTACTGTTCAGCATTTTTGGTGCTGGGAATCAGTAACTGGGAAATAATGATTTCCAGCTGTGGAGGATTCTAGATGATCAAGACATCATGGAAACAGGCACACAAACTGATCTGGATCAGTTGTAGCTAAGCTTGTTCAAACTAACTGTTGTGAATACAGCTAATTAGTCCTATCTAAGAAGAAAAATAGAGTTCATGACAAGGCAGGAGTACCATTCGGATAGAAGTTAGGGTGCACGTCTTCATCCATCTTGGGATGGATAAATTGACACAACAAGCAACAAATCAAGATCTTATGTCTTCTTTGAAGAGGTATTTTCATAAAAAACAAGTAATTGATCATCATGCAGAATAATGCATATGGATTGCAAGGGCCTAGTATGACTGAGAATTGAGACTCAGATTTCTAGTGTCCTGTCTGATATTGCACTCAATAAATTTGTAACTTAATGTTCACATAATTTCAGCTCTTGTAAATTTCCTATGAATTTGTGTTGTATTTTGGCTGTATTCTTATTTTTTGCAAAACAGCTCACACCTTTAAAATATCCCAGTCATGATTGGTAAGATCTTCTTAAAAACATAAGCTGAAAAGGGAAATGACTGTCATTACCCACTGGCCACCCCTTACTTTTAAAAGACATAATACCTCTTCTCCATCCCCTGTGCCACACAAATGCTAAGTACTGTCTTCAAATTCAAGCCAGGGAAGTTTCTGGCAGAAATGCTGAACCTAGAAAAGTCAGGGTTTGGTGAAATTCTGCATTCTAAGGGGATTAGTAGTATGAATATGTACTTAAGTCTCTCTCGCTTCCTTTTTTTTTTTTTTTTACCTAATTTCATGTTGCCATTTTTATCTCTGCCCTTACTTTTTTATCACTTCTAGTCCCCCTTTTTTTTTTTTTATATATATTTCAGGTGTCAAGTTCTCCATGCAAAATGTTTTTTTTCCCTTGGCATAGCTAGATCCCATTGTAATAAATAAAAGTTTCCTAATACCCATAAGATTACCGAGCCTCCTAGTAGTTCTGAAGCATGGAAAATTTCAGATGTGTTTGTAGCATGAAGCTGATCCGGTGATGTTATCTAGTGTGCCATTATTATTGTAGCCTACAGACTATGGTTGCCTGTCTCTACATGCAGATAGTGATGAAGCAGTGAACAAAAGCTTTCTAAGTGAGGGAGGAGACATGGTACAATTTGAAATTGTTAACCATACAATATAACAAAGAGTAAGAGTCCTAAGTGTGAAAACAAAAGATAAGGTTACAGTTTGAAAGGAAGGTAACAAAGTGTGGAATTTTGTACAATATAATTATTATTATTTTTTAAGGGCTTGCCTAGTTTAACCTATAATCCCATATGTGAGCGCAGCATTACAGCATATCCTTTATAAAAAAGCAGTCAGAGGGGAAGGTGGGTAAACTTTGGAGCAGTTTACATGAAAAAAGCTGCTCTTTATTCACATATAAAAGTAAAGAATTGGGTCTGATGTTGATATGAAATTATGTCTGTCAGAAAGTGGAGTATTGGCAGAGCTGTCACTATTTGCACTATTACTGGGTACAGGTCAATTTTAGGGAAGGGATTTTAGGGAAAGAAATAATTTATTTCAGTTCTAATTAGAAGACCTTTTTAGTTAGTTAGTTAGTTTTTTAAGTGTAGTTCCAGAATTCCTATCTTATAGTAATGAAAGCCCTTGTTCCTAGATTTTAGCTCTCTTTATTATGGAACCAGCATTTTCCTGTGTCTCTTGGGCTGATGCTAGAATGTCACTAAGCAGAGGAGTTCCATATGCAATCCCTTGATATTCCAATAAATAGAATAGCTCAGACTTGGTCTCCTTCTTGTGTAAATAGTCCTTTGATGTGTACTACTCTTTAATGGAAAGTGAAAGAGTACAGTGTTTCAATAGGGTGCATTTTTCATGTGCAGGAGGGGACCACAGCTGAGCTGAACCATGGTATCCTTATTTACATGGCTTACCTTGTTTCTGCTTCCTTTAGGGCTCTTCTAGTCATGTTTTGAGCCAGCAGCAGGTGAGGAGGCGTGTGCTGCAGGAAATACTGTGCTGATAGACCTCAAACTGCCACAGGGAGTTACTGTGAGGACCTGGGGGAACCAGGATAAACCCTGTGATGGACCTGATTCTCCCTGTCCCACACTTCCTCTGGTTTCTTTAGATTATGGTTTAATGCTGTTGAGGTGTGCCTATGGATATATAATATGCTTTGCATAAGCGGGTGTGGTGTCATTTCCTCTGCCCAGCTTTGCTAATGTGAACTGACAAAATCCTTATTCCACTCCTCTGAGAATCTCACTAGAAAAGAAACTGGAAATGTATCTCCTTGAACAGAGGGTCAAAGAGGCTCGTGCAAGCCCAGAAATGGAGATGCTACGGTGGTATTTTTTTAAGTTTCCAGAAAGGACCACTCATCTGAAAAGTACAGTTATAGGTAAACATAGGAAAATGTAATACAACTGTTTCTAGGATAGATAGAAGAGTGATTGCTCCCATGTTGCCCACTTTGGAAGAACAAATGGGTGAGTTTTTCCATTCCATTTTTTCACTACACCACTGAATAACACAGTGTCCAACTACTTGAACTGAATAACCAGCTAGAATATTTTTTCTAATGGAACATGTTTTGGAGATAAAACAGTCTTCTACAAAAGTGGAAACAGTATAGATTGTCTGCTTGGGAAAATTATTGTGCTCATACCTTAAAGGTAAATTTAATACAGAAATTTAACTTGGTTAGAAGATTTTACTTAAAAGTAAAGAAGATTTTACTTAAAAGTAAAGAAGATTTTACTTAAAAGTAGAGATTCAATATGGTTAGGAATAGGGGAGAGGGTAATCAAGGAGATGAAGGTGAGAAAGGAGTTACAAAAGTCTTTCTCTTTAGGTGAGCTCTAGGAAGTCCTTATATTCAACAAGAAGCTGCCAACAACAACTTTCCCTCTTCCAGGAATTGCAGTAGATCCACTGATAATAGAATTTATGCTTGAGCACGCAGCACTGACTTAAGGGTAGTGCTTATGAATATGTTAACATTCCTTTCAAATTTTAAGGAGCACAAAGACTTTAAAAATAATGAAGTGTATTTAAAAGTCTACTGCTGGTTTTACGTGTTAGGTTATTTTGTTGTTTGGGGATTTTCCTCTGCTGGATTTATGCTGTAGCACAGTTAATCAGCAGGCTGCACACAAAATGGCTGTTCCATGAAAAACCCACGAGTCAGGTGCCACTGAGCTCTCCTTGCAGTTGTGGTCTTCCATTGCATGGCCAGAGTTTGGAAACTAAACTGAAGACTGAACTGATGACCCAAAACAAGGACTGTGCTGAACAAAGAAAATAATGAGTAAGCATCATTTAAAAAAAATAATTTTCATTTAAAAAGAAAGGTTAAAACTGCTCTTTTTACCTTTGTTCTAAGTGGTAGTTGAATTGTAAAGGTCTGCCTTGCAAGGTATCCCAAAACCAATGATTAGAGGCTCAAAGTTTAGCTTTCAGCCTGAAACTGTTTTTGAGGTAGAAGAATAATATGAATACCTCTCATCTTCCTAGGGGAGCAGATTTATTTTCTTCTCCAAATCTTTTTAAGACAGCTACGTTTGTAACATTATCAAATGGTAAACAACAGCAACAAAATCTTGGAGCAACTTTGAAAACTCATAATATATATTTGATTGCTTTCAAGTTCACTGTTAAGACTCACTGGTCTTCTTCCAGTTTGTAGAAGTGATTTTTGCGGGAGGGAGACCAAGTATTTTTCTGTCACCCAGACAGGAAGACAGAACATGATTTGTTCACTCATGTGATGTAGAGTGGGAGAGCTGACAACTCTGTGATTATGATGTTAAGCGAAGTTGGGAGGGTGTTGCACAACATTTTGAGCCTTTTCTGTTCCCTATGAAGAGAATGATACTGTTTCTCTTGTGCTTTGTTTTGCTTCTCAAAATTATAAGGTCTCTGAGGTATGGGTTGATGCTGATGATGGACATATGTATCAAAGCATTCACTGGAGACCAGACACAAGCAGCACTTCTAGGAGTTACTATGTACCAAATAATATATAGTATTGATGAAGAAATATGGACTGCTAAGAAGTGAAGGAAAATACCACCTCTTTGGCTGTGAAGTAAAAATTAAAAGAGCATATGTGGTCTTTGCTTTTCTCCCCATGGGTATTATGTATTCTCATAGCCTTCACTAACCATTTCAGAGCAGGACAGCTGACCTTCGAAAGTAAATACGATTAAAGCTGAACAAATCAGGTAATTACAATAAAAACATGACTTGACAAGCAGCCTCTGGACAGAATTACAGTTCTATACACAGCCTTCTCATTCAATTAGGGTGATTTGAAATGGTAAAAATATTTAGTTTACTTTTGCTTGATATTTGTGGGACACTTCATTTCTAAGCTATATTTACAAAGTTCTTTAGAAAGAAAAATTCTTTAGAAAAGAAAAAGTAGTTCAACTTAGGTATTGAGTTCTTGCATCCAGTCAAAGGGATGTTAACAAGGTATTACCACAGGAACCTGGACCCTTTTTTGACCCAAATATCTTGTGATACAGGATTTCCCTCCCTAGCATGGCCTCCTTCCCTCTCCTGCTCTTTTGCAACAACCTGTTTGCAGCTCAATAATTGGCACAGCTGCAGAGCCATGCAGAGAAGAGCATGTATGGTCTCCTGCCTCTCCCTTTTCCTTCTCTCATTTGGGAAAAGTGCAAGTAGCAGCCTCCCAGCTCTAAGGGAACACACAGAAAGATACTGTGAAAGGTGAGAACCAGAGATGGGAAAACATCATGTCTGTAGAAAGAGGGGGGACTCAAGACTTGTGCTATGAATGTTAATGTAGTATTACCATGTCACAGTATTGGCATCAGCACTTAGAATCAAGAAAGACAATTCATTGTCACCTGTCACTACTGCATTGCCTAAACTGCACTGATCTTCCTAAAACAAGGATGAGTTGCAAGGTACAGAAAAAAAGGTGAGCAGAGAAAAGAAACCCAGAATATGCCACTGAAAACTTGCAGGTCAACACTGAAACATAAGGTCAGAGAAGGGAACCAGCACACCCTGCATCTGCAGAACATGAATAAATTCCTATGGCCAGAGTAGATCTCATAGCATAAAAAAAAAAAAAAAAAAAAAAAAAAAAAAAAAAAAAAAAAAAAAAAAAAAAAGGTCAAATTCCTATAGAAACAACTTCTAAAAGATCTTTAATCCCATTAAAACCAATCTGAGCAACATCCTATAAAGCACAGAATGCTCAGCCATACAATCAAGAAAGCACCATAATCGAATTTAAATATATTAGATAGGTAATATGATCTGTTGAAATCCCTGGTACTACTTCCATGCATGAAAGTTTCACAGGAACCAGGCATATGGTGGAACCAAGAGTCCCAAACAGGCACGAGACCTGGAATAGTTTGGGTGTGTCTGGCAAAAGGAGCTGCTTGTGCAGAGTTGCTTGGGGCGCAGGTCACAGAGCAGGGTCTGCAGGGCTGTGTTTTTTAGCAGTGTCACTGCACCTTGGAGACTAAGTGCCATTCTGTCCTGGGAAATAAGTTATGGCACAAAGGTGCCTGAGCTAGGGGAGATCCAAGCTGGCACATCTGGGGGGCACAGCTCCACCAACACGGATCCCACAGTGGCGTGGTGGCGCTGGCACGGCACAGCACCGTCCTTGTCAGAGACAAGCAAGAGCCTGGCACTTTCTCAGCTGTGCAAGCACAGCACTACAGTGCTGTAGCTGGGCTGCCTCTGCTCCCAGCAGGAGCTCAGGTGCTGCTGGCCTGAGCATCTCTGCACCATGTAAAAACATCCAGTCCCAAACCTAGAGCCTCATTGTGCGAAGCATTTGACAGACACAGAACAGAAAGATACCTTGCCCCAAGGAGTTTACTGTCTAAATAAAATGGAACTAGTGTAGACTGCACATTGCTCAGTGTATAAAGCAGTGCTTGTCGCTTTTTCTGCCAGCAATGTGCCAGAAGTCAAGCTATTAAATTGCAGTTAGCAGATGGGCTAGGTACTCCCGTTGCTTTTGCAGAGTGCCATGCAGCAACCACGGCTCTTCATCATACACCTGACTCCATCAAAATCCATATTATAGTCCTAAAGAGTGAAAGAATATCTCTAAGATTGGTGAGTTATATATCCCTCATTGATATACCCTTTATTTTCAGGGAGCTACCATCTTTTCAAAGGGTGAAGATTACTTGAGGTTTTAATAAATGAACTGCTGCAAAGGAACATGTTGCTTTCCTCCTCCTAAAAAGATGCTATTTATATCAATAATCCCATTGTGAGTGTTACTCCAAACCTCAGAACAGAACAGTGACAAGTTAACCAACCACTTTTGTAATAACATTTACTGCCCTTTATGAAGTTAACAAATCTATTTTTCAAATTTCAGTCATTTAGAATACAAAGGAAAAAGCCATTTTTTCATATGATAAAATGTAGCTGCTGCTGGAATCAAAGAGTCAACCACATTTTTTTCATTAATTTGATTATTCTGAAATGATTGATAAGATTAATTAAAACTGCTTTGATTCAGAGATCTTCAGAGGACCCATCTACACAACTCTTGCAATTTCCACTTGAATAAAAATGGAACAGCATCTATAGGGAGACAGATATACCCAGCATGCCTCTTTTCCACTCTAACTGTATGATAGTTATTATGCCTATTATTCTCCTCGTGAAGCCTCAGTCCATCAGGAATATTTTGAGAGTCTTTCTAGTAGGATGTAGAAAGAAAAAAATACAAACCTATGAGAGGAAAAAAGAAGGAAGGAAAGGGAGGGGGGGGGAAGGAAGGAAGGAAGGAAGGAAGGAAGGAAGGAAGGAAGGAAGAAAGGAAGGAAGGAAGGA
>VZRH01007910.1:433983-513860 GCA_013397555.1 Urocynchramus pylzowi | reverse complement strand
CTGCAAAAGCTGTTTTTTTTTTCCTTGGAAGGAAGGAAGGAAGGAAGGAAGGAAGGAAGGAAGGAAGGAAGGAAGGAAGGAAGGAAGGAAGGAAGGAAGGAGGAAAGAGAGAAAGAAAGAAATTGATAAAAGAGAGAGGTGAGGAGAGAAAAACCTCAGAGCTTAATTGTAATTTCAACCAAATAAAAAAGCTCAGCTACTCTACATTGAACCTTTGGGGGAATAGATAATATCACCTCCCAGAACAAAATGCCTTAAAGACTTCCTTTAAAGTTGTGAATAAGCAGTAGTTTTTCACCCCTTCCCTCCCCTTTCCTTGTCTGTGATGTAGAGTTAAGGATATCTAATAAATCAATAATATTTGCATAAATAAAACTGAGCTTGTATTACCAGATGAAGGCTAAAGTCTTCAATATTATTCACATAAAATACTATGATTAGGGAAGGCTTAATCCACTCTCTGGATCCACAGGTGTTCTTCTTGAGTGTATCTATGAAAATCTCTAAGAAGGCATTTATTTTCCTGTCTTATAATGTACCGTTGACTAGTCTTCATTCTAGCTGTCCTGCTTCTATAAATAAAACACCTGTGGAAGGCCATGGGTGACCCAGAGTTCCTACCACTCTCTTCCTTACAGTTTTTCTGTCTCAATGTACTCCCTGAGATGATACTTTTGTAGCATCTCAGTAGAATCACATTTAAACTAGTTTCTGTAACCATCAAGAAAACATAAACACATTGCTGCGTGTAATCACTGTCAGGATAGGTAATGACATGATCCAACCAAATTTTAGATATGTGTCTAATTAAAAACCACCGAACATTCAGCACACTGCTATTCACTAAATAGGCTTAAAAGGTCTTTGATATTAAACATGCATGTAGGTGTTTTACTAAATTTGGTCTCATAAAAGACAATATACTTAATCGGTATCACAGGGGGAAAGTGACTGTTTTAAGAAGTAAAAAGAAATGTAGGAAATTTCAGGAGACTAAAGTAACACTATTGATTAAATAAAACAGTTCTTACTGGATCTTATGCTGATGGTGCCAGCCATTAGATATTGCAAGGCAGTGAAAACCTCTTCCTAATCCCAAACCAGTGAGAAGTTTTGGCATTTACTTGATTGGGCCCAGAATTTTATTCCCCAGACTTTTTCTCAGCTGTTCATGGGATTAGACTAATGCACAAGCATAACAGATGTACTTTATGCCACCACAACATTATGGTTTAGTCAGAGTGCACATTAAATCTATCTTTTCAATACTGTGCAATGATTTCCATATCTGCATGAGTCTACCTTTAGTAAGCACATGCAGAATGTAGGCCAACATTTGCATGTGAAAAGTCATCAAAAATCGGGAGGAAAAGTGCCTACCTCAGTAATTTTTAAATAACTCAGGCCATTAATTGGTAACCTTTGTTCTCCTACTTCCACAGGCATAAATTAGTTTTATGGATTGAGTATATTTGAACTTTTAAAATGCTTTTATAGCTTAGAAAGCAAAATACTGTATTTGCTATCCCACTTCAAAAACAGTGGATAGGTGTGTATGTGTCTGGGAACTGATTGGGACTCTAATACCTTGATGCAAATTGTTACTGGAAAAATCAACCTGGCTAATAACTGCAGCAACAGCCCAAAGGTTAATGGAAGAAAATATTACAATTAGTAAAATCAGTTTTCACAATAGAAAATTCAGCATGTTATTTGTTTATAAAGGAAAGCTTTAGGAAAGCACCAGCCATCAGCCACCAGTTAAAACAGAGAATATGAAAAATCTTTGGTGGTATGATGAAGTTACGACTTCTTCGAGTACCATAGATTTAATTGCCACTTTGATGTCCTTACTTATGGATCCCCAACATAATATTTTAAGCTGGAGTAATCACAGGTAATTGTCCACTTTCCTGACAGGTATGGTGTTAACACATGCAAAAGGCATCTGTGGCACTTGGGACTTACAACCAGATCTGACCTTTGGGGGAGTGTTATTTTGGTGGGGATGGACTTGTGTGCTGCATGGCTGAGGTTTTGCAGGAGCAAGTTGTGGTTTAAAGAAAATTTTGTCTTTTGGTTTCCAGAAGTGACCAGAGGGGAAGAGGTGGATTCTCAGGCACTGGTTACTCAGCACTTAAAAGTTTCCTATGGTACCATACAGTCCTGTGCCACAGGGCTCTGCTGGCCTTGGAACACCTCCAGATAGTGTTATCATTCACATGGGACTGGTGTGAAGTAAATAATATCCCAGCATAAGGGGTCAGACATAGACCTCATGAGAGTTGCTGCTAGTGGTTGATACAGAATCATCTAGAGGAAGCTCTCACTACTGCTGAACTCCCAACCCCTTACCTAAATCATGCAATTGAAAACCAATCAGCCAACGAACTCTTTGGTTGCCTTTGCTTGCCTTGTGCTCTACAGCCATTTCCAACTTGACTTTTCAACCATAAGACAAGGTGTTAAAAGAACAAACCATGAAACCATGAATGTTTTGCATAATTTCATGACTCCAGGAGATGGAACCTTAACAAGACCATTTCTGGATGTATCTGTACTAACTTCTGCATCTCTCACTATGCTTGGTTTGAAACTGGCAGTATCTTTGTTGCTGGACTCTCTTCTTCCAGGGCAGGCCAAAGATACATATTTTTTTTTTTTGCAACTCTGAACAGTTAGAGATCTTCCCAGATCAAGCAGCACTATGTGGTCAGAACTGAAAGTATTTCCCAGCCTGACTGCCTTGCAGAGTAGTTTTACAGGCACATTTTTCTTTCCCCAGTTTGGATCTCCTGCCCTGAATGGATGCTCAAGACATTTCAGAAGACTTCTAAATATCTGCTTCTGCTCCAGACTTGAGAGAAATCAGATAGAGAAACTTCTCAGTGGTGTCAATATTATGGAGACCTGGGGCCTAATAATTGCCTTGGCAAACACTTTCAAGTCTACAGTGGTAGGTCCCACAACAGTGGACAAAGGTGTCCTGCTTCACTTAACCAGAGCATGTTTCAGTACTCTTTCAACTTGGGCACTTTGGCTTCAGCTGCTGAAGCGAGGAACCAGGATCTGTGCTGCTCTCTCACTGTAACAGTTGTTTGAGCTTATCATTTTTCACCAGCATTGTAAAGGCTCTGAATCACAGTTCACCTCTTCACAGCTGCTGTGAAACATGTAACATAACAGCTTCTCCCAGGGCTTTTATGCCATTAGCCTATGCTTTACGAGAAAAGCTAAATGGAGCTAAAGAAAATAGTGATATAAGGATATGCCTTCACTTACCTAAGTTTTTTTCCCCATTCATGAGCATTCATCTGAGTCCTTTTAGGTTTTCAGGATCTTGCTTTTCCCCTTGCATATAGACTTGCATTGATTTCCCTTAAGCACCTGGCATCCCATCTTATCCCTTCAGCCACTGAGGTAGCAGAGCATTTCTGCTTCCCAATAAATGTGACAACAAAAGACCTTGAGACCTTTTCCTTTGTAATCACCAGATTTCATCATCAGATAATCAGTTACTTAGTTACCAGCTCATGAGAGCAGGTGATTTTTCTGGTTAGCAGCCAGCTCCTCACCTCTGACTAACTTTGGGTGAAGAGATAATAGAGGCTCAACAACTTTCTGTTGTTACCTCCGTCTTCATCATGCGAAATCCCAGTCCAAGGAGGAAGTAAAAAGGGTGTCTGATCAACCCATTCCTAGTGGATAGTTTGATTAAAAAAAAAAAAAAAATCCACATTTCTTCAGTCTATATACAAAAATTCCCCATATCAAAGAGGAAAATATTATCTTTTCAGTGAGGGATTCTTCCAGCTGTTCTAGAGATGCTCTTCATACACCACTAGGATGACTAGTTTATTCAGATGAACATTTTTACCTGTTTGGACATGTTTGTGTCTTGATGCAACGGAAGGCTGATAGAGCCTTTCATCAGTCAGACTGAATCAATCCATCAATCAAATATTAGTGCATGACTAGCAAGTGAAATCTATCCTTAGTCTATCAGTCTTTCATTCCTCCCTATCTTCAAAGTCACGCACTCCTAAGACCAATTAATGCAGAGGCTGACAGTGGTACTCTTGCTTTGATTTCTTTGTGACAGAGTATCCAAAAGTATTTCTTGGCTTGTTCTAGCACTTACTTTTCTTTGCTTAGTGGTTCAGCAACAAACATGCACATTATTGCTAATTAATATGTTTGAAATTCTATCCTGGCCCACAGCATGAAAAAAAATCTCAGATGTCTTTGACTGCAGTAGCTATTAATCAGCCCTAAGCCTTTGCATTTGTCCTAATTCAAAGCATTTGTTTCACAACATATTTTCTGCATACCACACCAGTGTTGATCAACGTAGGTTTCAAAATCCTTGTTGATTTTGTTTTACAGCATGTCAGTCTGGGAAGTTAGACAAAAAAAATAAAAGGAAAAAAAAATAGAAAAAAGCTGTTTATTTGTCTCATGCTGGGGAATTACAGACTCCAGCAGGGTTCAATGGAGTGTGTGTCACCATCACAGAGCATGCTAAGGAGGCACACTGAGTGGGAGTTGGTGATGAGAGAGAAGGAGCAGAAGAAGTCCGTGTTTGGCAGCAGAGAGGACATAAAGGAAAACAAACAACAGTCTTTGCAGAGAAGGCTCTTTCATGCTGTACAATGGATGTGGGTTTTTATTGGCCTGCATTGTCCATTCTCCTGCATAAAGGGCAGTAGCCTCTTGCCACAAAACTCAACCCTTGCCTACTCAACTCAACCCCCACGCGCAGAAGGTGACAGTTCCACAGAAGCTCTGCTGTGTGACCTCTGAAGACCTCAGAAAGATGCTAGGGCGGTCTCTGAACTGATGTGTTGCCTGGCATATGGGGAGAAGCAATGTAATCAGCTGTTCTCTTCCAGCTTTGCAGTAGTTCTCTTAGAAAAAGGAATAAACCAACCATTATGCAGGTAAGGCCACCCCAGGACTCCCCACATGTTAAGGGTGGCTCTGGGAAACATCTCTATAAAATTTTGCAACCAGAGCCAAGGGAAATTTGAGACACTTTCCCTGCCTCAGATCTCTCCCACACATATTGACTCTCTGGATAGAGGCTAAAACATTGCTGTGAGCAATGACTTATCCCTTCCGTTTCTACAATACTTCTCCATAAGAATATTTTTTGCCCCTGCAATTAATTAGATTTATTAAGATAGCAGGCATTTTTATGTTATACTGACATGTTCTACTGGATCTGCTAACTCTAACACTCATTGTACAACAACACTGTCAAAATAATACAGTAATACCTGCCAAAAGAGAGTGCATTTTTAAGGAAAAAAGTACCTACCTATTTCCAGGAAAGTGTAACTGTGAGAGAAACACAACTGCAGCTGAAGCTGCAGCTGAGGTTGCTCTGCCCATTTTTTGAAGGAGATTCATGGAGAAGATAGGAAAAAAAGTCAAAAATTCACTTGAATAAAAACTAGAAGCTATTAAAAACATATATGTCAAATAGGTAACAGATTCAATAAATAAATAAGACACACCCCCCCAAACCCAAACCAATTAAACAAAAAGACCCCACCACTAAACTGAAAAAGAAAGGAAAAGGCTTAAATCCAACTCCAGTCTTGGCCACTATGTCTTTGCAGTTTCTATGTTTGGCTTGCTATGACTCACTGTCCAGCAGCTAAACCTGCCTGATGTTTTGGGAGAGCCTTCCCATCACCTCAGAGATGCAGCTGCTCCCATCTGTCACACAGGTCTCCTGCTCCTCTGAGCAACATCAGCACCTCACTCCAGAAAGGATCCACTTCCTCCACCCACCCAGAGCTTGTCTGACCTATTCTTCCAGGAATATATAACTTAGTACAGACAAATCCCCTTCACAGCAATGCGATCTTGCCAGCTTTCTAAGCAGTGCTTTCACCTCACCTTGACTATGCAAAATTTTTATGACTTAAATGGCAGGAGATGTTACTTATTTGGCTGATTTCTCCTCCTCGCCTCCTGTGGGAGCATTCAAGGACAGAGTAGTTATTGGAAGCTGGGACAAACCAGTCTTATCTATAGCACATCACTGCTTGAAAGCAAATATTGTTTCTAGCTTCTGATTCCCTTTTTCCCTAAGGTAAGTTTAACTCTCATTTAGTTTAGTTTGCCTTTGCTTTGTTCCATCCCTAAAGTGCCTAAAAGCAAAACATAATGCTGTGTCCCTGTTCCCTCTTGGTGTGGAAAGATTTCTGCATTTTTATCCAAAAAGAAACATAGAAATAAAAAACTGGGTGGTTTTGTTTTGGTTTGGGGTTTTTATAGGATTTGTGATTTCTTTCCATTGTACTGGAAGACTCAAACTAACAGGGACACTGACAGGGGTATCATAACAAGGAAAAATGAACTTCCTGAGGCTCAAGGTACACTTGTAATGCCACTGTTTTTAAACTTGCTGCCATTTTTTTTTCCATACAGAAATGTCCAGCTGGAGTTTGAATGCAGCTTACACTTCTACTTAAACAGCTGATTCAGTGACATTTTCATCTTAAACATTTTCAGATTCCTTGCAGGAGAAAGAAGAGTTTTATGCCACTGTATCGACTGTCATTATGTTACAATTCCAGAGCCATGCTTTGGAAAAGCCTACCAGTCAAACAGGATATTAGATTCTCATTTCTGACAAGCACAGTTGAAAGGGGTGGGAGGAGAGGTATGAATGGGAAAAGAAAGTGGGGAGGAAAACAGAAATTTTTATGGGCCTGTGTTTCCCAGTAATAAAGATGTAAAATTGTTAGATTTTAAGGAGATCATTTGGGACAAAGAAGGAAGGAGAGTAAGGGTGAGATCTATATTTTTTTTGTTGTTTTTTTTTTCTTTCATCTTCAGTAGCATTGCTCAATATATAGATGCAATGTATTTAGCCACATCCAGAATTAACACATGACCATAGTAACAATCAGTGCTTAATTCTTACACAGAATATTTTTCACCATAGCAGTAGATCAGAGAACAAAATGCAAAATTTGGCAAACAAGTTTCTTATCCTAGTTATAGAAAAGGGATTTTTTTTTTGGTGAGGCAGCAAATGTAGCCCAGATTTCCTAATTTTTTAGATCAGTATGTGTACCTATAGACCATTAAGCACTACAAAAATCAATGAACTCTATGTTGTAATATGACAGTAGTAGTGTCTTACAGCTTGTCCTTGAAATATGTTTGTATTGACAGCAAACAGCCCAAAAGACAAAGCTTGCACCATGACAATTCCGCAAAATCACTTAAAACACCAAAAAGAGTAACAATCCTCAGGGCTTCAAACCTTCCAAATTAAGGAATTGAAATCCCTATAAAATGTCTAACCCCAGAGGCTTTTTACTGTGGAATGATCACTGGTAAATATATAGATTATTTAATTAATCCACTTGGTTTTAAGTTGTCTGCTCTTTTATTTTCCTTCTGTGCCTCACTTTGGTGGTTTGAGCCCCCTGGCACCTTCAGAAATTGCTGAGAGGTGTCTGGTAGAAAGGATCAGAAGTTCACAGGCACAGGTGGATGTGGTGTGAGGGACCTCATCCCGATGTCTCAGTCCCATTTCCACTCAACACTTGCCCCTTGGATGCAGTCTTAAGTTCAAAGGCACACCCAAAGTGGCACCCCAATGGTACAGTCTTGCCAGCTTTGCTTTTAATGAGATCAGGGTTTCACTAGGCTCTGGAGTCTGTGATTCAAATGCTCTCCTCACTGTTCAGTTAATGGGATCAGAGTAGCTCCATCTGTAATGTGCGGGTTGTCTCCTGGGTAATCTGCCTCAAGGAGATGAATTGAGAAGCTTACACCTTTAAATATGATGCAGTCAAGGAGAATTATAATTATTGCATGTATTAACACTGTGTACAAGGCCCAAATTACGTGGTGCAGAAAATATGAAATAAAATGGAATATTGCAATAGCCAATAGTCAGAAAAAAAACTCCTCATTTATTGAGCATTATGAGCATTATCTATGCTGCTGGAAAACTGCTGTGGAGAAAAAAAACAGAGGATCCATTCTCCCTGAAACTACTGGAAGTCCTCTAGGGCCGTGAGGCAGATCATCATACTTAGCTTGTATGTGGGAGTTGGAAAGAACTCCATCAGCTTATCCTGTCATTTCCTCTTCCTTGGGATCAGTCTTTTTCCTCACTTTAAGATCAGAGAGCAACTTTTGCCTCCTTTGCTGTCCAGCCTGGTTCATTAATCTAAGAACAGTTTAGTTAAAATGGTCATTTTCTCAGAGGAATTGCTTCTAAAAGGCATCCAAGCATTCTCTGTATTGGTAGAGAAAGGAAGCGGGGCTGAGTGGATTTGGAAAGTCATCTTTGAAGCTGACTATAGGACCTGAGTGTCGGGTTTATTTTTCTCTTACTGGGAAGTATGCAAACAAATCCCTAAGCTTTTGAAAAAAGATAGCCCAAAGGCTTGACTTGTCAGTCTTAGCCTAAAGGAATGTAGGTGTCATCAGTTACAGATATAGTTGTTGGCATTTAGCTGTCAAACTACTTGATTTGCATGTATAAAGATTATTTCAGCCTATAAACATTGGATCTCCTGGTGTTGCCCAAATTGAATACTAAGCACAAAACCTCTCATACAAGATCAGGCTCTGATACCTCAAATAGCCTTCAGGAAACTGAGCATTTGCCTACTTAAAGTTGAAGACAAAGACACTGGAAGTTGAAGAGAAATATATCTTAAAATATGGGTCTTAGTCCTATTTATTTGGCCCAATAAATGCTGTTATCTGACAGCACTGATTTTAACTGCTTCTTTCACCACTAAGGTGTTTAAATTCAGCACCACATAAGAGACCGAGTCCTCATCAAAGAGATTTTCTTCCCATTACAAGCAGTTTAAAAATCATTGTAATTTCCATTGCAACAAAACTCCTACTATCCATACACTTCCCAGCTAATTCATTCTTCTATATGAGTTAAAATATAGCAATAGGAACTTGTATTTCTCTGCTTCAGAAATCTGCTCCGAAGAACAGAAACACCATGCTGTATTGCAGGTACAAGTAAGATACTTTCATTGCTTTTTTGAGGGCTTCCTTCATTCTGCATCAAATAATATTTTTAACCTGACTCTTGCCTTGTGCCACACAAATGCCCAAGTCACAATAATAAGTACCTGAAATTACCTGAACCCTTTCCAGTTTTTCGAGTTTCAAATATTTCGTTGAGGATCACAAACAAGCACATTAGGGACCAGCTTCAGAAAAGACTTGTGTTTGCAGTGAACCTGAATATGCTGTGCAGTTTCATCATGTGCAGTTGACATCACAGGGACAAGGGTGGAACACATCAAGTGTGGATGAAAGTTTCAGTTGTAATGCATCTGTTTTTGAAAGTTACAGTCTCTGTGTTTGTGAGAAGAGAAAAGAGGGTCTCACAACTGCACTTTCAGACACAGATCTGTATGAAATTTTAAAAGCCTGCAGTGGAGATGGCATGCTGAGTTAAACAACTTGATATGGAAGTAATTAGGTAGCAGACAAGATGCAAAATAGAGAAAATAGAGGAATAAAAGCTTTTAGGAAAGTTAAATGATTGCTCAAATCTCTCCTCCCCTTACCATTCCTGACCTCCCTTAAGTTAAGGCAGGCACGATGAAAGATCCACACACTTTCTTCTCCTAATAATTTCCTCAGTAATCAAGGAGCGGAAGTTGTTAAGTGTAGTATGATCGGTTGGAAGAGATTTGCTCCAGCTCTCGTGCCAAGAATATAAAACTGTCTAATAGGAAATCCTCCTCACGTGAGCAGGGAGTAGAGCTGAAGTAGCAATCAGCAGCTGATCAAGGCTATCTGAGCACACAGACCAGCTGAACAAGCAGGAATTTCAGCAAGTGGTTGCTGAGCTGTTTTAGACTAGCCCGTGCATCTGATCCCACCGGCCCTGATAGCAGCTCTACTCTTTGGGCAAAATCCTGCAGCTACTTGCAGGGCTATACGAGGACCACAATGCAAGTAGATTGGGAGATAGAATAAACAGGAGAGTGCCACAAGAAAAGAAGGTGACATTTTGGTACATTTTCCTGTACACTAGGAAGTGGAATGGATTACTTGGCGGGATAGAAAGCTAAGGAAATGTGATCCCTTTTGCTCATTCTGCCATGTTCTTCTACCTCCCACCACGAGTAAGTAACATGTGGGTGGATAAGTGGATCCTCTGGCTTGGGTTAAAGCCAGCAATGAGAACATTTGTGAAGCAAAGCCAAGCATGCTGGCAAACATCCATCGATCATTCTTTCCTTCATTAAAGTCCTCTCACCTTGTGAGAAGAAATTGATTACGCTACCATAGACACGCTTCCTCCAGCACTTCAAAGCCTGCAGAGGTGGAAGCTGGATTTGGGCCATAGTGCCTGAAGCCTTCAAGAGTTAATTAAACATAATAGTAACCTATATATTTACAGGTCCCTTTTTGATGACAGCAACAGAATAGAGGTTAACCCCACTTTTCAGGTTCTCCCTCAGGATTTGTTTGAACTTTGCTCTTCTTGCACCTCTCCATCAGGCATGAACTGAGTTCTGCAAGTCAGAGAGAAATGAGTGCTGAATCTCCAGCTGCAGACATGGGCCGCAGGGTGGAAAGACTGAATGATCTGCCAGTGGTTACATGTGAAAACTGTGGCAAGGAGCATTTGTATTATTTCATCCTCTTTTTTTCTCATGAATTCCCTGCCACCCTCCCTCTTCTGTGATGAATCATGAGAATACCAATACATAACTAAGTATAAATGACATGTAGGCACTGGCTGAAATTCTGCAAAGCACCTTACTGCTGCTGAGGTGGCAAAGAATGAGGAACAGAAATCCTCCAGATTTACTAGTCCTAAATGCAAACAGCATTTATTTAAGCTCCCACATAAAGATCAACTAAGCAGCTTTAAAGACATCACTAAAACCTTCAAGCTGCATAACACTGATGAAAAATTGACTCGGAATCAACATGCTGCACTGTGCTTACTAGCCCTGACAAGGTGGATAAAAATAGTAAGGAGACAATGGTGACGTCAATCAAAGACTGGGTGAGCCAAAGAATTTTGCAAATACTCCCACGTGGAATGAGTCAGAGATGGAGTAGAGAGTTTGAGAAACACAAGGCAAGCAAAATCTCTTTAAAAGAAGTTTCACTGTGTGCTCAGAAGCCGTAGACAATTTAAATTTAAAACAACAGGGAAATGTTGAAAAGAGAGGGAAAAAAGAGTCCTGAAGATGTTTCAGTCCACTGGAATGGTGAGAGTTTTTTTATGATTTTTTTTTTGCCTGAAAACTTTCCAAATAAAATGCTGGAAGTGACAAATAAACCCAGATCTTTAGGCAGGATTAATTTCTCAGCTGACATTTGGCTACAAGAAACCTGATTCCTATGCCTTCATGTGAGGATGTGATAGGCACCCTGCAGGATCTGGTACAGAGTATTGATGTCTCCTACCAGTAGACAGGGACAAGGACAAATTTGGCAGCTGATGGACAGACCATGTGACGTTATATGGTAGTTTAGGGAAGGAAATAAAAAAGCATTTGCAGCCAATTGGAAATAGTGAGAGAATTTTGGGAGGTAGATGGTCATTAAGTTATTTTAATGTTATCCTAAAACTACAAGTAATTAAAAAAAAAAGGATAAAAGTAAAACTAAAAAGTCCAAAAGTGAGTATTATATCTCTCTAAACATGCCAAGCAACAAAAATGTCCTGAGATTTATAGAAGATGGTATTTTTACATGTAGTAGTCTAGGGTCTCATATACATGCCAGTTTCAAGTCCTTTATGTTTACTTTGGAGAAATATAAAACAATCAAGTTTTCTAAAATCTCTAATTCTGAAAGTCCACCAAAAAGATGTTTTTTGCAACATCTGAAGACCCTGACCGTTATAAAAATACACAGTTTCTTGACAATGTCAGTAAAGATCTCTTGGATTAAAGGTGTCAGGAGTGATGTTTCCTTTTTAAGCTCATTACTTCCATGAGTTTGATTATCTTGATCCACAGGGCATAAAGACTCTGCATTTGCATGCACAGTAATCAAAGCAAGTATTTTCCTATCTTCATTAGGCCTGGGACCAAGCTTCTTAGCAACTCCGTGCAAATGTCTTTCTTTTTTTCCCGTCAGGAGAGGTGCACGAATATGGTGCAGCACACATGAGCTCCAAATGCCAACTCATGTCACAATAAACATCTTTCCTAAGGTAAGGAAAGAGGTTTCTTTCAAAAAACCTATAGCCACTCTGATTTTTTTCCCCAAGTCAGGTCTTTTCCCCACAGATACTTTTTTGCAGCTGGTTTTACAACCTTTGAAGTCTGCATAATGCAAAATCTACACAATTTTGTCCTGAAAAAGATCCCCACCAATAACCAATCTCTTTTTCATTTTAGAATTGATTCTTCTTTGTAAAAAGCTCACAGTCTTTTCTTTATCTTTGACTACTTGTGGAGTTGGGTCTGAAGCTGGAAAACAGAACACCGCTAAGGGAACAGCTAAGAGACAACTTTTGTCTTCTTTTTTTTTTTTCAGCTATATATATTCTTCATCTTTTACTTATATTTCTTTGATGTTTCAGTCTTTTGCAACTGTTGAGCAAGGAAGATTAAAGCCATTATTGCTTTATTAAAAATTCAGTGTTCTTTGCCACTCCTTTCCTGTTTTTAACTGAAAAGTCAGCCAAAACTAAGATACTATCTGTGGGTAGGAAGTATCTGAACCGAAAATGCCGTGGTCTCTAATGGTTACGAGGAAAACCAAATATTTTGGTATACACGCAGCCTAATTATTAGCTCTTTTAAAGACAGCAAGTACTCACTTGCAGTGGAAGATCCATCCTAATATTATGTATATTAATATGTAGTCATACACCAATTCTTGAGAGCCCTTTATATGGCAGAACAATGAGAAATTCCAATAAAGACTGAAAAATACTCATATTTTTCATTTTAACTTCTGGAATGAATGCAAAACAATGTTTAACTTTCTTTATGCTAAGTTTTAGCTGTGTGAAATGATTTTAACCTTCCTCTACCAAAATCATAAAGTGCTGGGAAATCATAACTGCTATCATATTATGATTTTGGAAGAAGAGTTAAGTACCAAACCATAGTTTAAGGAAAGATACATAGGCCTCATTAACTGATCATGTCAGAACAACTTTACTGCTTCTTGTTGCAGGCTTTTGGCATACCTGAAGGCTTTGGTTGAAGGTGGAAGTTTCATTTTGGCCTGGGGATAGCCTCTGAAAGATGCAGCAACCTCACAGCAGAATAATGGCTTATCTGCACTGCTAATTTAAATACCACAAGACTGTGACATGTCAGTGTAATACTATGGTGGAGATACTTGGGGAATTACACGTGCCCCACTTAATAATGTGACTCGTTAGTCAACAGAGCCTTTGCTGGTGGGAATTGTCTGCATAGGCCTTAATGGGAAAAGTCTTATTTCTTATCTAACTGTGGAAAAGAGAGATATTGTTTTATTCAGTAAGACTGATACCATAATTTAAGTGCTGACCGCTGAAGGATTTCTGGGTGAAATCTGACCAACGATTACCATGAAATTCAGTGTTCAAGCAAAAATGATTGCTCATATTTTATAGCTATAGCATGCAAGGATATGAGCTATATCTGACTGGTTTCTTCTGACAAATCAAAAGTTTACTATTCAGAAAAGTAACAGTGTTGTAAACTGTTATCAGGATTAGGGCCTTAGGTATTGCAATGTAAATGTCTACATATAATCTGACTAATACATGTATTTTGTAAGCAATTACTATCGTTTGTCCTTTGACAGGGTTTTCTGAAACATTACAGAGAAATGAAGAATACTTTTAATTTGTACTGTATTAAATTATACTTGTATTAATTATTAAATAAAGATTATTACTAAAACTTAATGAAAGAAACTATCATTATTATATCTGCCTCAAATAAAAAATCTACCTATTGCATTGTAAAGATGATGCCATCCATTAATTAGTTTATAGACCCCCAAATCTAAGGGAGTGCCAGAAATTTCCAGGATTTCCCTGTCTCTCATGTATATGTAAGGTTTCTGATGAAGTTGAAAGATGTGTGCTGTGTATTAATTTGAATGCTTCTGCCTTTTCTTCACTCATGTAATATCTTCCTCTTTCCAATCTATTGCAGAAAAAGCATCTGAGTATGCTGGGCAAGAGACACACGCGTTGAGTTGTCCACAGCGGAGGTCTGAGGGCATGGAAATCCACCGCGCAGAGAGTGAAGTCAAGCTGAAAGCTGCTGGCCTCTACTGCTAAGCTCTACAGTAGTTTTTTTCTTGTAGAGGACAGGAGTGGGTTTTTTAGGTGGACATACCTACAGAGCTGTGTATCACTGCCCACAAAACTGGCACGGACACAGCATCAGCAAGTGCTCTCTGAGAGGCCCCCACCAGACTAGGGGAGAAATCCACTGATCTTATCTTTGCTGTTTTTTTTGTCTGACAGTTACTTCTCCTCCTACTTTGCACAGACCCTGGGGAATTCACCCTTACTAAAAAAATTCAAAAATGTGCGTGTAGGACATGCAGCTTTACAATTTTGATGTATTCATAAAGTCGTGCAAATACTGTACGAGTATGTGAGGTACTAGTCAGGGAGACAGTTTCAGTTAAAATAGCTGACATACATATCTGGATAGACAGATGAACTATGCTGGGGTGAAAAGTATAATCGTGTTTTTAATATTCATGAACGGTATATGGCGATACAGGTCTTTAGGGAAAGGACAATACAGAGCCAGATACATTCAGAACAGTTGGATGTCACTGGACAAACACATGATGTGATCCCAGAAGCAATGCTTCTCAGGACATTATTTTCTTATAGGGACAACGTCCTTGATCTTGAATGACTGCAGGTTTTAAGTGAATAGTATGTCAGTACTTTCCGCTGAAATCATTTGACATGACAACTTTAAAATACCCAAAATATTCTGCTGAAGAAGAAAGTCATTAACTACTGGAGCCCAGAAAGAAATACATCATAAATCAAAGATCTGGTAGCATCTTATGTGGATTAAAAATACACAAACACATATATGCACGTGTATATGTAACAGTAGACACAAAGGCATATAGAAAACTAAATATATAAACATATGCTTATTTACATAAAATTCCTACACATTATTGTCAACAGCAAACCATTTAGAAGGTAGCAGGCTTACTTATAGCAAAAAAAGATATTTTATCACTACATTTTACCTGCTCTTGTTTTACTGCCTTGTCTGTCTCCTTGACATGTTCTTTTGTATTCTGGTAAAAACCAAATCCAATCTCACATTTCTTAGCTGCTGATTGGAAAATCTAGCAACTAACCTGTTTGAAAACATGCACAATCTGGTCTTGTAAGTCAACATAGTGAGAGCTGCAGGTGCTGAGAAAATGAAGAGTTAGTGTAAAGAAGCCTAAGTAGAGTATCTCTGTCTTTAGGTTTTAATATGGCAACTGACACCAGGCTATCAGATCTTGGACATCTGTTTGACAGTTTTGACTTGTAATTATTATGATGAATCCTTAAACAAACAGATCATAGTAGACAGTGGAAAGTACACTAGAGTGAAGTAGAATCTGGTCTGTTACTAGAGCTGATGTGTGTAGGAGGAATCGACAAATACTTTTTTCTTTTTTAAAATAAACCAGCAGTTTTTTCTCCTCTTCTACCTACTAAAAGCATACAGTGCAATGCACTTGACATTGCTAGTTTAAACCCTGAATTATTTGGTAGAATTAGAACCTCAAAGCAAAAGATGCGATTATTGCTTTGACTATGATGCATTTACTGTGGCACATACTTGCAAAATGAAGAGCCTAAAGTAATACTCCTAACACCCTATTCAGACACTCAGACATAAGCAGACTGAAATCAAAGCACCCATTTCTCTCCTTTGATTCAACAGGATTTGTGAGAGCAGGACATGTTAAGAATATAAGGCTGTTTTTACTTTGATTCCTTAATAAACGGACTTAGGCTCCCAACTGGAAAGCTGTAACTTATGTGCATAGAAAGGGGGTTAAGGTGACGCAGGGTTAAGGTGGGAAGGCATCAGAAGTCTCTTTGCTGTGTTTCAACCTTCTGAAATTTGATGCCATTCACCAGAGGTCTCCTAAGTGTAAAAGTTTGTCTCCTCTTGTTATATTGCCACCTGCTCAGGGAAACGCTAATCCATTAAGGTCAAGCAGTTCTGAGAAGGTGCTGCAGTGCCTGGGGCAGCCTCTTGAGTTTCACTCCTAGCAGCTGCAGGAAGATGAAGTCGGGATGGTCCTCGTTACTGAAATTAGACAGATCAGGAAGTAAACAGAGCTTGCCTTTCATCTGATCTGGCTTTGAGATGGGAAAGGTTGGGGAGGGGGGCAGAGCAAAGGGTGAATTCCTCTTCTAATTACTTTATGGGTCAGTTCTCCAGACTTAGTGTCAATGTCAGACATGGATAATCTTTTTTATTTTTAAATGAGAGAAAAGGAAAAAAAAATATCTCATGAACTACTGAAGATTTTAGGGTTTACTATCATTTAGTTCTCAATACCATGACTTTCATGGGAATTATTATATTTTCCTTTGGGAATGAGCAGCCAACAGATCTAAGGGGAAGAGCCATACTTTCTGCATAAACTTCTTGCCCCTTTACACAGTGAAATCTTTTCCTTTTGTGTTCATTGCTTGGCTTCTTTTCTCTGAAGTGGATTTGAGGATTATGAAAGGCACTGGACTCTCAGTACAGAATGGAGCCCTTTTTTTTCACACCTGAACTGCTGGGATAGCAGCCCTAAGAGACCATCTCCTCCCCATAGATCTGAAGGGACAGACACCAACTACAGAAGGCTCAGATGCCACCTCCATAGCAAAGGCTTCCCACTCATCTCCCGTCTTTGCAGCACATGCCAAAAATCACCCTGCACACACCACACCCCTCTGGGAGGGCATCATCACCTTGTTGAACTCCCTGATTTACAGATGGTGACTTTGAAAAAGAGCAAAAAAACCTGAACGATGGAAGATTACTGAGGAGCACTGCCTCGTGTGCTCAGCGTGAGCTGTAACATGTAGCAGCAGTTCAGATTTGCTCCAGCAAATGAATGAACCAGACTCAATCTTGTTTTGTCTCACTGAGAGCCAGCATTGTCTGGGATCAGCTGGGGCAAAAGCAGACTTTTCAACACCTTTTTTGGGTAATGCAGGCTGTGATTATATGAATTCCATAGGCACTGGCAGCCCTATTGCTGCAGTCCCCACTTCTCACACACCCACTTGGAGTCCTATTTTCACAGGGTTTTTAAGAGCCGCTTTAGAGAGCTGTGATAATCCAGGGGATTAGTGAGAGCCAGAGGGGAGCCAGACACATGATGCCCCACAACTGAAACATGCAGATGCTTTGCTTTGATGTGATAAGGTGCAATGAAGCCTTTTAAAACCGAGGTGAGGGAGCTTTTTGCAGAGCACTGCAGCCTCCTAACTCTACTAGGGTCTTCAGAAGCCAAGATTCTGTGAAGACAGCTGGTCAACTACTTGATTCAATTAATTTTTTCCCCTTTGATTCTGCTCAGCCAAAGGTCTCTCCTTCACCTTCCCCCACACTTCTGCTCTCCCAGTTTATGGGGCAGTGGTGGTGAGTAAGCAAACTGTATTTTCATTTGGTATCCCCTTCCTCCAGAATCAGTTCTGTCTCCATTACATGTAGCCAGAAGGAGCCTTTTGACTGGATGAATACAGGCATGTTCTACAGTCCTTTTTTTTTCCTCTGACTTGTAGAAGGTGTTTCTCCTAGAGCCAATGGTTTTATTTGAAACTTTTCTCTCTTCTTCTAAACTAGGCAAGATACTCAAGTGCCTGCCTTTCTCTCTATAAATTCTTAGAGTATTTCTCCACCAGAGACAAATTCATGTAGCAACATTTCTTTTTGCATAATTGCTTCTCAAAGTATATGCAGAAAATCTCCAATGTGCATGCAGATGCAAAGAATTACATATTTAATCATACATCTGTATGTCCCTATACATTTTCTACATATGTACAACTAGCTGAGGGACCAGGACATTCACTAGGCAATTTTCTTTCATGCTAGAAATCTGTATGCACACAGTTGATGTCAGTTATGTCATTGGGCTCAAATGAGGATTATGTTGTGGTGAGCATTTCACAGAGATCAGAGGAAAAACAATCTCTATGCAAAGTAGTTCCAACCTACATAGTACAAAATAACTGGATAAGGGGATGGAATAAAACTTGTTTTCTTGTTGGAAGATGCATTTTTCTAAGACTATGTTGAAATTTCTTTTCTTCTTCTTATCAAGAACGGACAAATATTTACTAGCACTTGAAGTTAGTAATTCATAAATTCACCAGAAACTCTCCCAGTTTGCTTGAATCTCCAAGGATACACATCATCAGGATTGTTTAAAAATGACTTACTGATTACAATAATTCTACAGACCACAGACCACAAAGAGTGCTCTAAGGTGCCATCCAGATATGTCCACAAGCCATGCAGATTGAATTTTTAACTAGAAAATACTAACTTAAGCAAAACAGTGGTAAAATACCATCACAGACCCAGATCCTGAAGCCAGACAATTTTGGTTTGCTCTTAGAATCCATACAGTTTAAATTCTAAATGAAGTTATTGAAAACTACCTTTCAGGCCCATGGCAGCTCCAGACTAGAGTGCATTCAGAAGCCATCACATGCTACAAATCTCAGTGGAGGATTGAGAGACACTATTGTCTTCTTCTTTGTGGTATTTTTGCACTGTTTTATCTTGATTTTTTTCCCCCCAACATTTCATATTTCTGTTTCTCACATCTCAGCTGAGAGTTGTAATAGGTAAGATGGGGACTACTGTGGAGTCACTGCTTGTGTGTAAATAATTACTGGGGGTTTTGGTTTCATTCTGCATTGTTGTGAAAACAGATCTTGAAATCTCAAAATTTTTCATTAAATAGAATTTTTTTGGCCAGCCTAACTTTTCTCCACCATCTGCTTGGCAAACCATCTTGTCTCTGGGATACAGTTGGAAGAGGTCTATTAAGATTTGTATAAATGTTGCTGGAAAACAAACACTTTATTTGAATTTTTATATTACCCCATCAGATAAGGACAGTCTTGCTAATTGGACCCTATCCCTGCACAGCCAGTTTCAGTTAAGAAGAAATGTAACATTACACAGTTGGGATTTTCTCATTGTGATTAAACACATAGTTATTTAAATACAATCTAGTGGAGATACATCATCCAGTAGAGGTATAGTTCTTTCCTTGGCGCATGTGTTTGCCTCTTGTTATCATGGCACAGTCCTAAAATGAGTCCAAAATGCTCACTGCATTCTTAAAGAACATCCAGTCAGGATGGGGCACAATATGAATATTTTAAAAATAATGACAATAAACCACCAAACTAACCAGAAGCATTGTTGGAATAGATCAATTATTGTAAATAAACTGTTCCTGACATAAGCTAAAATCTGTAAAAATTATGTTTCATAATAGCCTCACTTCAGCAAATCTCTTCAAGATGCTCTTTTTAATCTGCAGTATCTTGGCTTCAAACTCCCTGCAGAATAAGGATTATCTCTCATTTTAATGTTCCAAGGGTACAGTACCGCATATTCTTTCAAGAGTCACTTGGCAAAGAGACTCTTTGAGAGAATAGAAGATGTTAGCCCCTTTATGAAGTGGAAAGCTTTAAAAAGCTCTTATTATTATTCTGCAAAATGCAAACACAGCTCAGGAGGGGTCTCTGTTAGGAGGTGATTTGCATCTCTTGGAATGATTTAAAACTGACGAAGAAGACAACTCGAGTGACTTCTTACCCACTGTGGACCTCGAAGGCTTAGGCAGAAAAGGAAGTTAAATATTGAAATTGTTTTGCTATTGAAAGACACAAAAGCTGATCTGATATTTAGGCCTTCTGTCCCTGCTTCTGGGCCTTTGTAACTTTATCATCTGTGACCTTGACTCAGGGAATCACTGATCTCCATTTTATCAACAGCCAGTGGCTGCACAGTCTCTGGCTGATATTGACAGCACATGGTGCTACTTAAAAAATTGCACTGTCTCACTTCTAAAGAAGTTACTTATTTTTAAAGATTGTTTTATCTACTCGACACATTAAGATTTTCTTAAAAATGAATTCCATATAGCTCTAGGACAGCAAGCTAGATTCAGTGACAGAATCATGGGAGAGCAGATAAATAACTGGGGTTGTACAGCTGACTCTGGGTGTTCAGCATTTGTCAAAATATCTAAAGAACAGAAGACTTTCCTGAAGTCTTTCCTGAACTGAAGAAACGGTAAATGGGAACCAAAGGCAAATGACAGCAGAGAACACATTTAGAAGACTTGTTTTCCTTATAGATCAACATACCAACAACAAATCCCACAATTTTAGATAAAATTTGGTGTATACCAAAAATAGTATCTTTTACAGAGAAGTCCATAAGAAATGCTACAAAAACATGTGGAGGATCAACAAGTTCTTTGATCATTAGATCCGACTCAATAATCTACAGAGGTAAAAGGTGCTAACACAGATTCTTAACAAGAATTACTGATATTACTATTTGTTATATAACACAATTTGATGGAAATGAACCAAAGTTTTGGCATATGATGCTCCTCTAGAAGAACAGAGTTTGCCTGTGCCATCTGTGAAGTCAGCACAAGTTTCACCTTCAAATTGATAGGAGCAGAATAAAGCCAGTGAGGACAGAGAAGAAACAAAATGTGAACTTGACCAGTCACACAAATGCTGGTGAAATGACCCACCTAAATTATCACACAAAGAGCTCCAAAGGAACAAAGGAGCTCCAAAGGAACAAAGGAGCTCCAAAACTAAAAGCACACAAAAAGAAGATTCTGTAAAGACCAGCCAGTCATGGACACACCATGTTCCAGTTTTGTCTCCTTTGGGCCTGCTGCACCCAGCCTGGATTTCCATCCATCATACAGACAGTGAGTATCTGGGCCCATTGAAGTCAATACCAAAGATGCCCCTGACTATCACAGGGGCCATATTTCATGCAGTCACAGTTGTCTACACAAAATTTGCCCCCTTCACTCTTTCACTTCCTGTCTTGTACAACAGTGCATTTTGAGGTAAACTGGGACTGATGGGAGCCACTGAAATATTTTTCAGTACACCCTTTTTGGTGGAGTTGCCTTCTTCTGGCAGCTGTGCCCAGAGATGCAGAGGAAACCCTATTTCAACCAGGAACTTTGTATGACTGTGTTTAACAGCCAAAATAAAGGAGTCCGTAATTGGCAGGCTGACAGTGATTGCAAAGGGATATTACTGCTTCTCCTTATTTGAGATTGAATCCTTATTTTAGCAAGGTTGATGAAGAGCAGTTTCCTTGCAGTTTGGAAGATAATTTTCATAGAATCAGAATCACTAGGTTGGAAGAGACCTTCAAGATCATCGAGTCCAACCCATGCCCTAACACCTCAACTAAACCACGGCACTGAGTGACACATCCAGTCTTTTTTTTAACTTATCCAGGGATGGTGATTCCACCACCTCCCTGGGCAGGCCATTCCAGAATTTTATCACTCTTTCTGTAAAAAACTTTTTTCCTAATATCCAACCTATATTTCCCTTGAAAATTTCAGTTACTCTGGGCTTTGGTAATATGCTAAATAACACAGAGGTGTTCTGAGATTGATTACTCACTTCTAGGGACTACAGCAAACAAAATTGGTAAATAATAATCATAGTGATCAGTGGTTCTTCCTTAAAAATTGAATGTTCAGAAAAGCAAAGAAGAAAGGCATTCTGAAGTTTATGTCCACAGTGTCAGGTGAGAAGAAATAACTCATGGAAAATTCAACATAACATAATTTTAACTTTTCAAATGGACCAGGATGTTGTCTCCAACTTCACTGACAATCTCAAAGTCTCTTGGATTACATATCTAGGAATTTGGTGGCCATGATTAGGTACTTGAGAATAAAAACAGTCTCATCTTGGCAGCAAGAATACAATAATGCCTCTGTTACTACACTCATTTTGCCTCCTTATGCTGGGCTTCTTGCTCATATCTGATTCATGCTGAAAGAGTAAGGATGTGCACTAAGATCAGAAAGCAGCATGCAGGAGCAAGGACGTTTCTTTTGCAGAGGAATGGCACTGCATTTAATAAATGTTCTCAGCCTTAATTCATTCAAAAACACTTCATAATGAAGCCCATTGTTTAATCTTCTCTCCTCCTATAGTTAATAATATTCTAATTAAAATAATTATTATTTCTTAGCATTTACATAACACTATATATCTTCAAAGCATTCTCTAGCTATGAATCACACTGCTCACAATTTAAGTTATAGAACTAGCTAGGGTTTACCTGCAAATTTTTTGAAAGAAAAACAGTTTTTTGAAGTTCTGATTTTATGATGTGGAGTGGTATAATTAGCTCATATTTGAACCTGAATATCTTTCTGTTTGACAAAGTAGCCTAGTTCCTTTGGGGAAAGATAAGGACCACAGCTGGTCCATCTGTGGCATCCAAACAGCTCCAAGGAATACTGAACAGGGCCCAAAAGGGAGAGGTAGATTTGGTCCAACAAATTGAAATAGAACATTTAGTTGATTATTTTTAAAAACACTTTCACAATTATGAAAAAAAAAAGCCCAGAAAAAAAAATAATAGCACAGAGAAGCATTTTCAATATTTTAATTTAGAACACATAAATTTTGAAGTAATGGATTTTCCTTCAAGATGAATGTTCAAGTTTTAATCATCTCCATTAAGTCTAAAACAGTGACAGAACATCGTGCCATTTTCCTCACGTCTAACCAGTTGCTGTGTGAACCAGGGTCTCAGATAGCAAATGGGGAAATCCCTGTCTCCAGCTGAAGAAAGAGCACTATGAAAGAGGAAATGGTGTTCTTAAATAGGGAAAGGCCAATGATGGGATTCAGGTGTCCAAACTTCAGATGCACATAAGTACCTTGCCAGCAGAGGAACACAAGACTGTTCACCCATCCTTGGTCACCAGTGGTCACAGAGGGAGAAGGAGGTTTGGTCACAGAGGGAGAAGGAGGTTTACTGGTGGTCTCTGCACAAGATGCATGACTGACACAGGTGGGTTGAAATCTTCCCAAGCATGTCTGTTTCACTTCACTGAGCACTGAAGAAGTTCTTTTTCTTAGGTCAGAGCTCTTAGTTGGCTCTAGACAGACAAGATTAACCCCTTGTGGTTGGGGAAAATTGGCTCATTTGGCTTTACTTTTAAAGAAACTTGTGTGTTGACCAAAAAGAAAAAGTCTCAATATTTTTTAAATTTGCGCTACCTCTGATCTCCCCACAGAAAGCCATGACTTTTCACCTTCTGATGGCCTCTCTGAGAGGCACACAAGCTTGGGTTTGGTCCATAGATGATATTAAGCCATTAAGTTCAACAATAAACTGGATAATCTGCCAAGAAAATAAGCACTGCTGCATTTAACTTCATAAGAGATGGTTACTCCTGGACTATGTATATTAATGAGTTTTGAATGAGTGACGTTTGATAAAATATTCAGCATCTCTTCAACTTTCTTTCATTTCTTTTCTTGCTGGAGCCCTTTCATATTTGAAAATTAATTATGCACACCATATTTAACCAGGGTGAAAATGAGACTTACATGGAACCTTTCCAGCTCTTCATTACATATTTAATTGTTAAAATAATCAAGGTATCCATCACACATTCTGCCACCCAGTCATCTGTCACCTTGGAATCAGTCAAAAAGAACATAGAAAGAGAAGTGTAGAAACAGAAATTTCACATTTCTTGAGCTGAACAGTTTTGCTGTTGAGAGGAATGGTCTTAGCATGGCATGTCTGTATTGTGTTTGCAAAAATAACAAATGGCATCTTCATGGCATCTTATGTGCTTTGGCTTTTCTCCCATGAAGGTCTCAAAACTATCACCATGTTATAGGAAAATTCTTTAGCACAGAAGAATTCAAGTTCCCATGTCTTCTCATTGATTTTAGAGCCTGGCTAAAAATGCTTTATAAAGTGTGCAGTGATCTGGCCGGCATTTAATAATAGCTACATGCTACGGGATGCTTTTCATCAAAAACCTATCCATGCACTTCACCAAAATGCTAGGAAACACAGGCCTTGCTTAGGGGATGGTGAAACAGAAACTCTAGAACATAATCAGACTACAACAGTAATCCATCAAACATAACAAGGCATTGTGTGGAGCTGAGTCCTTTGTCCCAGAAAGCCTCAAGGCACATATAGGAAAAGGATGAGACCTCCTCCTCCTCCTGAGTTTGACCATGGTGCTCCTTTTACTGAGCTTTTCACATTCTAAGAGTTGCATGAAGTCTGCTGGCGTGTTTCATTTAAACATCGGGCTCAGTGCTGCAGGATCAGAAGCCCTTATGATGCAATAAATGCACAATATTGGAAAAATGTAAAGTACAAAGAATTAATGGACTTTCAAAGGACCCTTGGATTTTTAGAAAGTAGAAGAGTAAAGGTGTGAAGAGGAACAAAGTTGTTTTATTTACATGGGTGTCATTCCCCAACTATCTCACATGCTAAATGTTCATAATGTCGCCAGGAAAGTGAAATTGCGCACAATATTTTTTAAATATAGGTATATTTCAGTAGTCATAAAAATATAAGCTGGTTTCAATTCACAAAGGAGCATAGATGAGGTGCAAGTTTTAACTTTACATATTTTACTGAAACTTTATTTCACTGTGTTCTATGCTAGAGACAAAAGGATCAAAAGGAATATCTAATTCTTACAGTCAATCCCACAGAGGTGAGATTTTCAAAGGCATTTTGGTGGGAACCGAGTAGCCCAGTTAGTTTATGTATGCCCAGTCTCACTGTGTATTTCTCTATAAATAAAGTATGATTTCAATTTAATACCTAATTTTACATAACAAAGAGTGGGCTTATAACTAGACAGGTCCAATGGAGCTCAGCCAAACTGTAGCTTTAAATGATTGTTATTTAATTCTTTAGCAGTCCCTAGCAGTAATTGTGCATTGCCCTGTGGTCTAAAGGGAAAATAAGCTTTCTCCTATTTCATACACAAAGGTAGAACAAATACTATTAAAATCTAACTGGAGAGCTTTCTAGAGAGTATTAAATAAATCTCAGCTCAGGCAGACTGTGATGTATTGTGAAGGTCACAGCTGATATAAACAGTGAAGTAGCTACTTGCAGGGAAATAATGCATTTGGATAAAGAAGTTGTGCCTATCAAATAGGGATATGAGCTGGAAAAACAAAAAAGAAACCATCCAAAAACCAAAGCAAATAAAAAAACCTACAGAAGATGTAAGAATCACAAAACAAAAGTCACCAACACCAGCCATAGCTTGAAAAGTATCAAGGACAGAACCAGTGGAGCGAATGATCTATCTTATAAATTAGACTTCAACTAGTGTAAAAGCAGCCAAAGTGAGGGCCCAATTGTTTTTGTAGCCTGTCGGAAATAATTTCAAACCTGACAGGATACCATGGCTCGTAGTGTGATCTCACAGATTTCAGTGGTCATGCTGAGAGATAAGCAGAGAAGCACGGTAAAAACCCTGATAGCAAAAGCACTGCTGCCAGCTTTTCTGTACTAAAAAATTATCATTCACTTCGAATAGCAGATCAGGCAAGCGCTGAATGACTTCCCTCTCTTTCTCTCCCTCCTCCTCTGCCTGTTTGCCTGCTACCACCCTCTTTCTTCCCCTTTCCACTCCCTGAGAGGACATGAAATGTTGTGCTTTATAGTATTGAAACCAGCTGTTATATCCAGTAACAACAAACATTGAAAGAATTACACTGTCATCAAACTACCTTATGATATCATTAGTGTCCTAAATTAAAGCAGGATGATTGCCCCAGCAGAGAGCAACCAACCATACACAGATACTAATGCTGCAGGTAGGTTGTAGAGTTCCACATGAGGAGAAGGTGTCATGCCCTTGCTCTGTAATTATTCCAGGAATCAACTGACAAAGCCATTTCTTCAGTTACAAATGGTGAAGGGCAGAGCCACACACTTCATGTGCCTGTCTGAGACAGGGTGCCTGATCCAGCTCCTCAGATTCCCAGCTGGGCCCAGTAGGGCTCTGCAGCCTGCCACACTAAAGTGGGAGAAGGGCAGGTCCTCACAGCACTGCAAGATCATGCCATTAGTGCCTGGACAAACAGGGAGCTACAGGCACCAAGGGAAGCCTGTGGGAAGTTGTGACATCTCTTTTGCTGTTAAAACCCTGGGGCTCCCTCAAGCAGGGCAACAAGAGGGACTGGTAGATAAAGGGGTGGGGGCAGAGGCATTTGGTTTGGAGTGCAGAGCCCTTGGGTGGGGGATGCTTTTGACTGCTTAACCCATAAACGTTCACTTCTGGCTGTTACCCTCTTTTTGGAAGTTGCAGTACTGGCCTGCAGAATGGAAATGCCTCTGTTTTCTGGGTCAGGAAATATTTATTCCCTCTACCTTATAATCTCATACACTTGGACTAGTATTTGCATATGTGCTATGCTATGAGGCCCTGTCCAAAACTTATTCCCTGGAGATTAATATTTTCCTGGCAGAAACACTTACTAATTCCACTAAAGGTACAGTTTGAATCCATTTAATTTATGTGCACAATCTTCAGGCTGGTGGGGAGGAAAGACAGTCCCCTGAGAAAAACACTAAGCAGGGGTTGCAGGGAACTGAATTCAGTTCTTAGTGTTGATGCAGTTTCAACTGTCAACAAATTACTTCATTAGCCTGTACTCACTGTCCCAAGTGGAAAACAGAGATATTTTCTTTGATCAACATATCCAATTCTAAAGTAGCTGTTCAGGACAATAGTCATTTAACAAATGCTTTCATTTCTAGAGTCTATCACAATTTGATTCCAATAGCAATTTGGCTGTCTAGCTACGGTGCTTTAAACAACAACTGTGCTGGTGGAGCTAATGTGCAGCTAGAAGATGGGGTACAATTCCATTTAGCTTTTTCTCAGTTAAGATGCTCAGCTGAAGCTTTCTTGCTTCAACCCAGGTCCCCAGTACTATCCCCTCAGTTCAGTATCCACCACTTCAGTGATCTGATACAGGTTAAAGGCCCACAACTTCTTTTTTCCCCACCCACTGGATCTTACAAACAATTGTACTAACACTAAAGGATTGGAAGATGAAGAACAGTAAAAAAGGAATTCTTTTCCTTCCAAAACTTTACAATGCTGGTGCTTATATGTACTCCTGTAGACAGGCAAAAGCAATACCATCTTTGTTTTACAGTCAGGCAGTGAAATCACAGAAATATTAATTGCTTTGCCCCAGGTCACACAGGAATCTATTGAAGGGCCAGAAATTTGACATAGATCTCCCATATCTCAGATCAGTGTCTTAATCATGAAATAACCATCAGAAAGTTGAGTAGTTAGTTTATCTGTGGAAATGGAAAGGGGGTTTATTGATATGGTCTATACAGAAAGAAATGGCAGCAATGCATTTACGTTAACTTATATTCTGATCTTGGGAAAAACAGCACTGTGGGGTTCCCTGATTATTCCCTTTCATTTACTTTATATGAATTTTGCAAAGTTTGCACTCTAAAGGAAGATGCTTGCACAATGCAAACTCAATTGAGGACTGAAAAATCATACTCAGTTTTTCACTCTTACATCATCAGTAGCCAGGAAGAGTTTTCAAAAATATTCCAGAAGTCAAAGGTCCAGAAAAAGAGATTCATGTTTAATTTATCTTACTCCTGCTGGTGGCAGAATGCTGTCAACATGTGGAGGCCTAATTTCTTTCAAACTTACCCTGAAATTAGAGAGAAAAATCTTCCAGTCCAATTCAAACAATCTAATTTCTAAGACAGAGCTACCTTCTAGAATACATCAATATTAATAATGTTAAGAGAATAATAATATTCCTTCAGTCTTGATTTCAAGCAATTATTTAATTTTATTGATCCAAACAGAGCAAGAAGGGTTTCACTTGCCCATTTCACTTTCCCTTTTTGTGGTGCAAACTTTTGATTGCAAACTTTCATTGACTTGCTGTTTGCTGTCCTGCAGATGCCAGACAGGCCACAGAACTGCTATGCTCAAACACAGGTGTGAGGCAAAGAGTGATATTTTTGGACACTTTTCTCCACAAACACAGTTGCAGGAGGCAACTCTCTGGCATCCAGAAGCACTCACCACACTGAGGCTGTGGTTCCATTCCTGCTGGAGCAAAGGGCCTTTTCACCGAAGGGCAGAAGCTGAGGGGTGCGATGCTGCCAGGAGCAGGACTTCTAGCAATGAAATGCTTGGTCAAGCCCAAATTTAGTTGATCCAGAATTGGCAGGTCTACAGTCCCATCAGAAAAGGAAATGATCATGTTGGCAAGAGCCCTTTCCCAGATTCTAAAAGAAATGCCCAGGATTTATCCCTTAGACTTACGCTGGCCCAAAATTTCATCCAGCTACAGAGTAAGTCCAGCCACTCGCAACATCCTTTGTTTTCTTCTTTGCATATTTCATAGATGTATGTATTGGTCTGCTCTCTATTCCATGTAAAGATTCAAAATACTGACTGGGATGCTTAGGAGTATCAAAAGGCAGACTTTATTTTGAGCATCTACATCCAAGACAAAGCTGAGATTTTAGCTTATGGCCCACTCTGTGGCCTTGTATTTGCAAAAACCAGCAGCACAGTGAGACAAATCCTTCCTTATCTCTAGCAACTATGTATTGCTCACACTCCACAGAGGCCCCACATAGAAAGGCTCCATCTATGGCTGGAATTCACCACAGGTAAATGTTTCTAATATAGTGCTATTGCCTCCCTATTACTACATCACTTTCCCTTTCCTTCCCCCCATTTTGAAAGAGTTCTCAATTGCTTTTGTGAAATAAATATTAAGACAGCGTGATGACAACAAAGGTTGGGAAGCCATAATAAAATTTGAAAACTGTAATAATACAGGAGGAGTATTGCAGTAGTGTATTATCTTTCAAGAGATGTTGTAGAAGAAAGCATTAATTAAGCTTCAATCATTTAACCTTTGAGGTAGGTAATATTACAGTACACACTTCACTAATGAGTAAACAGAGGCCTTGGCATGTTACAAGCCTTGTCTAAAGCTGCCCAGCAAGTCAGAAGAAAGGGAAGAGGAGTAATGAAATTAAGAACAGCAGAAAGTATTTCTAGCATGACATCATGCAAATTCTCTTCCCTACTTCCAGCAGCTAGAACCATTGTATTTCCCAAATTATGGTGGTTTTATACATTTAACCCATGGGTTAACTATCTTCCTGCCATAATGTAGGAGTTGCACTCTTTTCTGTGGGTATTACTCCAGGTTTGCCTTTTTCTTCATTTGCTCACTGACTCCTTTCTTCTCACCCTGCTTGGTCTTCCTCACTTCTTTGCTTCCAAGCTGGCATCCAAGGCAGCAGATGTCAGAGAAGTCATTTTCAAGTAAGGATGCCTTTGCAAAGGTGCAGGTTTCCAAAGGGTTCATTTAAAGCCTGAAAATATGGAAACAGATCAGTCAGCTTCCTTTTAGCAAGTTCCTAACTGCAGCATCATCTCTGGAGAGGAAAGCTCTGTATGCGTTTTACTTGCTCAGTCTGCACAGTCACCTCTTAGTGATCAAGTCACATTCAGGGAAGTCACCCCCCAGGAGGAGAACAGAACAAATGTTGATTCCCCAAAAGACCACCTTCATGTAAAATTACCTCAATGTCTTCCTGGAGAAAACAGAAAAATAGGAAATTTAAGACAGACAACTATGTCTACAGGGGAAAGAAAACCAGCCATCTTTTCTTTTACAGACTGGACTTTTCAGGATCAAATTTAAGCCTTTTTCTGAGGTCTGGAGTGGTTTCAGATAGCTGTGGAGTAAGGGGGTGGGAGAGGCAAGCTTTCCTCCCAGGGTGTACTTATTTGTATTTGTGAGCAAAATGCTTCATGAGCAAATGTTACATGAGCAGCACAGATAATGTGCCTTGGAGATGCAAAATCAGTTAGGCTGGCACACCTTACAGAACTGCACAAAACAGAAATGCTATCAGGAATATTAAAGGAGATAGGTAATGAATGAAAACTGTCAAGGATCTGCCCCAGAGTTATTTTAAACCTTCCTTTTTTTTGCCTAGTCTCTGCCCTAGCCAGTGATGTTTCCTTCCCTCCTCATTTTGATTCAATAGCCCTGACAGAAGTCCGCTGCTCCCCCTCTCTCCCATTTATTCTAAGAAATAATGTAGTAATTATACTTACATTTTTAAAGGTAGACATTTCTCCATAGGCCCTATCAACCTGTGGCCTCACGATTATAATTACTTGATCTACAGACTGTTAATTTTTTATCTTTCATAGGAATAAAATAGCACAGGAATAGGACACAAGGAAATGCGGAGAAGTTGCAGACAGATACAAGTTAATGTTCTCTAATGACTACAGTATATGGCAGGAACTACAAATGTCAGGGGCATCAGAAAGTACATTATTTTACTTATATTTTTTTCCTAATTTCTTATTTGTCAACATGTCAACAGAGTCAGTGAAATGGATTAAATTTCTAGGTGGCTTCCTGGGTTATAAGCAGCAAGAAAAAGCATCCAAGTAGGTTTCTGTTTATTACTTTTCCTATTAGATTTGCATGGCATTGATGCTTGCTCTCAGGAGTCTATTTGCAGTATTGGGAAAGGGTGTGAGTGAAATGAGGCCAAATCCACGACAAGTTTCTACTTAGCCTAGTTTTCCCTGAGTTACTTATGGCATTTCTGTTTTTCCAGCCTATAAACAAGATGAAACCCAGGAAAAGCAAGAGTTGGTAATAACAGTGCTTACTCTGGCTGGAAAAAACTGGTCCAAAACAGCAACCCTGGCTTTGATTACATGTAGTAATCAAGCTGTGTTCATAGTTACTTGACTTAATGTCTCAGGAAATGTTAATCTGCACATGGAAATCTTAGTTCTAAAGACTATGTGATCCACTGAGATAGAATAAGAAGTTAATGTACTTCATGCTTCCTTTTTTTCCCATTGTAGTTTCATGTTTGGGGGACTGCTAACAGTCCCCCAATAGTAATGGAAAATCTGGTTAGTGAATGGCAAAATGGCATTTTTATCTTCTAGGCCAGGATGGTAACAATACTAAACAAAACACCACAAACAAAACCTATTAGCGAGTCAAAGAAGCTGGGTGTAACTTATACAGGAGGATTTAGGTTTTTTTCCCACTGGACTTAGAGTACACTAGCCTGACAGCATTTATTTTAACATACTTTTAACATACTTCACAGAGTTTAGTGATCTAGAAAAATACTTTGCTGAGAATATCACAATGTAGTAAAAGTACTCTGATATCAGGGTAGATCCAAATGGTGACCACTTAGGGTAAACTGTAAGTTTTCAAATAATGGTTCATCAACATCTCCTAAAGAAAGACATACATTAGATGTCAGGACTGTTAACTATGCCAAAGTGAATTAATTACACAATTGCACATTGCATTTAAAAATAAAACAAAACTGCTTCAGGACTATACAGCTTATTGGGAGTGGAAGGTATGAGAAGACTAAAGGAGCTCAGGGGGTGTGTGTTGTCTTCTTTATGTGGCAGGTGAGTATTGTGGTACTGCAGAAACTCTCCCAGTCCCCATCAGGAGTTTGATTGCATTTGGCTAAGTTATTTTCATTTAATGGCAAATACCAGTTTATTTTTGTCCTCTGTGAGTGTCTTTCCTTCTTACAACTATTCTGCTTCCCATTGTGGCCAGTTAGACACACAACTTGAGGAGGGACAGAAGTTCGAGGAAAAATCATAGTCATTCTGCAACATAGGGGAAGAAGTGCTTAAGACTATATTTAGGTTTAACAGAACAGCAAAAGTATGAGTAAAATCTGGCAATCCGGAGAATGAGTCAAATAAATGGTTTGTGATTATTTTGACATGTACTTGAATACCAGTTTTCAAGCATTTCAGAAACTTAGGTGCTATTTCATCTTGTCAGCAAAACTTAACATGTTTCTATAGATCAGAATTATTTTCAGCTATTTGACACAGGTATGGATTTTCTACTGAGAGCTCTGGATTTTATTCATTGTCAATACATCCTAGGCCTGCATTTGCCTCTTCCACAGGATCAGCCTGATGGGTCTCAGCCATGGATGTGCTTGACTGATTGCACACCCAGTTCTTTCCCTTCTGTTATTTTCAGGTAAGAAGCTCTAACAAAAAGCACCTGAAACTGTTGTTGCTTCGTGGGTAAGTGACCAAGCACTTCATGCATCTGCTCACATCTTGTGTAGTATTCTCCCTCCATTGATTAAGACTCCCATCCATACTGCATTTCTGGTATGTATGCTATATATCTGTGCAGCCAAGGTTTCCCAAGGTTAGGAAAACCTCAACAAATTTCATTAGCACTCTCTTGCTTTATATGACATGGTCAATCATGCAAGTATTAAGTAAAACCTGTCATAAGACTGAGCCTGCAGGAACCTGTAACTGCAATACCTACTCTTTCAGCACAAAATACTGTAATGTGCCCTTTAACTTATTCTGCCCCACCTCAAAGCTCTTGACCAAATCCTCCCTTTATGCCTTGGTAATTTTCCACCCCTATGGTACACAAGTCCACAAATCTTCTGCACTTCACTTGTCTAAGAAAATCTTACCAAGAAGTAGCATCAGTTGAGTGTAGTAACAATCAACATTGATGACCTGTGCTGTATTTTTCTCTCCTTTCACCCTTTTTTTTCCCCCACAGTTTTTAATTATTTTCTCTGAAAACACATTCCAGTAACTTTCATACTCATGAGTGCTAGACCTATAGTTACCCAGATTTTTATTTTAAAACCTTGAATAAAATTAACACATAATGACCAATTAGTTTATAAAATTAAGACTACAAGGAGTAAACTATTTTTTTCAGATAATATTTCTGAAAAAAAGCACCATGGAAAATAGTTTCCCATGGGTGTCAATAGTGGTTCATAAAATTTTACTCGGTTATCAGAGCGTGTGGTAATTTAAACTGATTCAAATCATACTGCTCATGGTTTAACCTCCCCCATGCGTGTTATAGGTGAACAGCACACAGGGAGTTTGACAAGACTAGAAATATTGTGATCTTTAGATTTAAAAAGTAAATAAAAGGAAGATACCTGGCTCAGACCTCCCCAAATCCTTTGTTCTTTGTAACTAGCAATATAAAAACAAATAAACAAACAAATCAGCCCATCTCAGAGGCAAGCCATGCATAGAACTTTGTCCCCACATATTTCTGCCAAGAAAATATCTCTGCATTTATTTGCTGTATGCAAAATGCTGACTGGCACAGCAACCGTAGAGTGACTAATATATCACTGTAATCAAGGACAGCTGGTTTTCTTGTGGAGTTACCAAATTCTCTTCAGGAGCCCTAGCTTCTAATTATCTCTAACTAGGAGCAGCCTCCACCTTGCCTTCCCTCCCCAGCAATCCAGGAGACCGCGGTGCAGCACCCCCAGCCTCCAACTCTCGCTCCCACACCACGGGAGGCGATGTATTAAACATAGAATGCATGTTCTAATAAGTGGAGCCAACGAGAGCTAAAGAGCTTGCAGCTGCTGGTACCACCTGTGTCCCTTCGCTTCCAGCCAGAACAATCTCCTCTCTGCAGTCCCTAGTTGTGGCGAGAGATAAAAGAGGCAGAAAGTGAGAGTGACATGTCTGGCTCGTGTCCTGCTCTCGTCATGAAGGAGCCAGTTGATCTGGAAAGCTTGCTTGCTCCCTCTGTGCATGTGGATGATTGGACCTGTTTCCCGCCAGAGCAAGCAAACACAAAGTGGCCATGTATGAATTTCCTACTTGTTCTTCTGTGGAGTGTGCCCCACATGCTTGTCGCCATAGTTCATGGAAGTGCAATTTCATTAGTCATCCCTGTTGGCTTCCTGAGTCATGAGGATTGCTGTGAGATGGTAAACTTGGCCTGAGCAGAGAACAGACCTGATGGGTAAATGTGGCTTTGGCAGACTGAATGGAAATCCATCCTGAGATCCATTTTTTTTAAAGAGACATTTTTATAAAGGCTGTTGACAGAGAACTAGGGTATTTTTTTAACCTTCCTCTTTTTTTTTTAATGTGCTGTTTCTTTTTCCATTGCCTGACCGAGTGGTGATATGGATGCCTTTCAAAGTTTGGAATTATCTGTTGGCCATTCCACTGCCTCAGGACAGCTGGCATCCATTCAGGGATCAGAAAGACCATCAGTTGTTTGGATCTTTTTCCTTTCACATGGAGTTTTGTTTTGCTTTTTCCCTTTCCATGTATTTCATTTTTGAGTTGGCTGTTTTGAATCAATGCCCATCTTGGGCCAGATTGTGCCATTAAAGCACTGGCCAGTGTTGTGGCCTGGATGGGAAGCAGGGTTGGCAGAACTAGGCACTCATAGATTCATGCTAGATTATTACCAGTATTAGTTATCAACAATGACAACTGAATCTGTTCTTTACACAATTTCTACTGTATTCTCAAACTAGACTCTCCTTTCTTGAAACACTATCTGCAGTTTATCCACTCATTTTAGATATCCTCACTTAGCTGACATTCCAAGCATGAGTGCTGGAGAAAATTCCCTCAGTCACATTTTATGAGCAGCACCTGTACTCCTACAGTCTTGCCCTTCTTACTTCTCAAATCCAGAGACCTTTTTCCTTCCTTTCCCTCGCATCATATTGGAATGTTGCTGCCAGGCAGGACTAACGGGCACAACAGAACATCTCTCTTTTTGCTCCAACATAGACTTGGCTCCATCTGTTTCAATTTAACATAAATTAATGACCCAAACTGCAAAGATATTTTCACTTTGTAGTATGGAATCTGGGCTCTTTGAGCTATCACAAAGCTCTGGTTATAACACCAATACTTCTTTTAGACATATCTTCTCTTCAACATAGAAATACTGTTCACAAACGTTTTGAGGATTCCTTGTGCTCGCCCATAATTTTTGAATCCACAGCAGCATTGGCAAGGAGGCTTTTTCTAGAGGTTTTTCCTCTAGCTAGGACAACTCTGAATTTGAATATATTTCTCCCACAATTTACAAAGAAAGTAATTGGATGTGGGGCTGTGATGCTTGTTCCAGTCATTGCTGCAGTTGTTTTCCTATTACTACATTATAGTAAGTATTCATAATACCCACATCAAATTATCTAGCACAAGCAATGCAGCAGATGAAAATACTTTCTTTGCTTCTCTAAATTTCCTCACAGAAGAGCTCTCCCTCCTCACTGACTACACAAAGAGCCTGAGACTCCTCACAAGCTAACTTAGCAGGTGACTGAGGTTGGTGGTATGAATATCCTGCTGTGCCACTGCCTATTTACTGCTCTGTGTGTCGTTTGTTTCACAGTCACTGTTACATGCTTTGTTCTTCTTTGTGAAGTGCTTCATAAAGCCTTGGTTGCTGTGAGAAAAGATTCTTGCATTTAATGGCCTGATTGATTATGACTGGTCTTGGAACAGAGGGAGCACAAGGGGTACATCAAACAATTTAGGGGATAATGTTATTTGATATTCCTGCTAGTAAATACATCAAGCAGAAAGTGACCATGTTAAACAAACAGCCTGCTCTGTATCTATACCATTAGTTCTGATACTAAAGAGGAGTAAAAAAGTTGACCCTCCAGCTTTCCGTGTTGTCCCATGGCAGCTCCCAGAATTTGTCTTTGTATTTGCATTTTAGCTCATTCCTTTCAATCATCGCAGCACTGGCATTAGAGCAATTTCATTTCTCTTGGCCTCCTTCTTGCTTATCCTCTCTATGTACCGGTGGTAGAGTCCTATAACATGGCAGATGCTGTCATGAAACAGAGGGAAATTGAATATTGCCCTGCACCTTCTAGGAATGAAGCAAAAGACAGCCCAGACTTTTCCAATTGTTACTAAGATATTACTTTTTATTATTATTATTATTATTATTATTATTATTATTATTCACACACTGGACACATACAGTTAACAACAGACACATACAGGTAAAAACTGGGAACTGATACTGTAAGTTTACTAGAAAGTGTTTCTTTTCTTTAGGAACAGTTGACTCTTTAATTGTATTCCTCCACTCCTTTTACAAACATACTATTTATACAAAACACTAAGGGAGGCAGATATCCATCCATCCATCCATCCATCCATCCATCCATCCATCCATCCATCCATCCATCCATCCATCCACATTTCTGTGCAAACACAGTTTGCATGTTTAAATTCAGATGTGTTTATGAGTGCATGAGAGAAAATATTAATGTACGAAGTTTGGTGTAACTCAACAAACCACATTACTACTTCTTTGAAAATGCAATGCAGTATTTAAAATACTGTTGACATGCTGACATGCTAAATTAAGAAATGCTTAAAGGCATTTAATGTTTCAAATATATCTTTATTCTCCCTACTTAGCATATGACATTATAGATTAAAAACTTAAATTAAAGATGTTCACATTGCCATCTCCTGTGTGGGGGGGACTTAGAATAGTTGTTCTTACAGTGGGCTGCAGGAAAATTATTTTTCAATAGCTCTGTTGTGTGGAGCTTGATTAAGAAATGGCAATAATTGTCATTAGTTACTCACTAGGCAGTGTTTGGGCGGAATTGTTAGTGCTATTTTCAAATTGCTCTAGTTTAATTATTTTTCATTGTAATAATGTTAACATTGGCATTCTATGGAACTGATACCATGAAGGTTTATTTGTGAAAGATGCAAGTAATCTGTTTTTTTCTCATGGGTATGTGAATGTGCTCTTGGTCTTTCCATGCTTCCAGATTTTCTTCTAATCACTACTGTATGTGCAGTAAAGGCCAGGTTAATGAGGTTTCATCTTAACTTATGCTTCAGCTAGTCCTTTGTCACAGGAAGGAGAGACCTAAGGAGCTACTGCTTGTGGAAGCTTTAATCAGGATGCCTCAAGAGCCACTCCAGGGTAGCAGTACAGCAGGGTGGAGCAAAATTTAACTTCACGTGCAGGTGATTACAGCTGTGGTGTAGTGAAAACACCCATCATTACTGCTTCTCAGCCAGGGTTTTCCTCTCCTCTCCACATGGATTCTCTTCGAAGAGAAGAATTTGAGGGAGGCTTTTACAGGAGATTGTGTCTGCTTTCCACCTAAGTCAGCTGCAGAAACACAGCCATCAAGCTGATTTTAATCTTATACTTTGTATGTAGGGTGTACAGCAAACAGAGGTAGGGAAGAAATGTTTCAAAGCACTTCAGTAATTTAGGAATGTAAACCCTGTTGATTTGTCAAGTGTACAAAAACCACTACTAAAGAAACCTGGATCATGGAAGAGATTCTCCTCATAAATATTGTGTTTGTAAGTTGCCTAGAGTAAGTGCAAACAGCATGATGCAAAATTATATAATTTGTTCATACAAACAGAAAATTCTCCTTTCTGCTAAAGATTCATAACATTTGAATCTTTCACTTACTATTGCCAGTTTTTTATATTGATTTTAGTATGGTATTTATCAGTTTGTATGTATATTTTGCTTGGATTTTTAAAAGATGGACTCATCTGTATTGTATTTTATTCTTAAATATATCATGGGTATATTAATTTCCAGACTGTATTTACAAGTATGTAAACGTACAAAAACCAGAAAAGACTGATGAAAACTAAGTTTTGTGTAGTTATTGCTAGATACAGCTACATGTGAGTAAGCAGTTATCACATTAAGTGAGTAAGCAGTTCTCATATTTAGCTATATTATGTTATGCATATCCTTCTCAAGATAAAAGGACAGGCAGAGCAGCATTTTCACATCACTACCAAAGCCATGTTATAGCAAAATTGTTCCATAATTATAGTATACACTGAGATACTACTGTAAAAAGCTGGGGAGAAAATACAGCTTATTTAGATAGTATGACATAACAAAGAAACAAAGATTTGTTGTGTTGGAATTCCCAGTTTTAGTAATCATTATCTGTTGAACTGATCTTGTGATTTCAAAAAATGTGTTTCCTTATAGAGTCATATGCAAGTCACCTGCAAAGCAGAGACTAAATTCGGTCTTCATGTGAGGTAACATACATAGAGGAAAAAAAAAGTGAGGAAAAAAAAAGCTCACAAAGATAATTATATGAATCCTGGGCCTGATTCACTGCAGTAACCTTCCAGCCAAGTAATTCAAAAGAAATTAAGCCAGCACTGTATTGGAAGAGATCCACAACGGTAAATTAGGACTTCTTTTGGCACACTCATGTGCAAAAGGGAAATTTGTTTGTTGGATTCTCCCCTCACTTTCACAACATAAATCAGCAGTAATTCCACTGAAATCAATGGAGTTAAGCCAGGTTAGAATGAAGGGGAGATGAGAATCAGATTCACAAAGCACAGTTTGCTGTGATTTAGCACACAAACGAGTGCCTTATAATCTATTTACTAACAATGGATGAAATATGCAAATTGTCTTTTTGGAAAGCAACCGTGAAAACTGAGCTTCACAAAAGGAAAATGAGGGGTATGAATGCTCTTAATTCCAGGCACTCTCATCCACAGCCAGAGGTTTGATACACACACACTGTCTAAGTGAGAAGAAAACTGCCAATTCTTCACAAAGCATGCAGAAGTAAGGTAGATTATAACAAGATGTTAGACCGTGATGTGGAATGGCAAACATCCCTCACAGACACTGGGATAATCCAGCAATCAGGCCCTGAACAATGTCCCTCCAAGCAAACCCGGGCAGGCCAGCCATGCCATTTCACAGTACAGGCTGCACCCCAAATCTACTGCAAAGCTCTGCAAATGTGAGTGGGTCCAGGTGGATCCAGAGTCTGGTGGTCTAGAGCAGGAAATGTTCACAAAAACCCCCCACTTTAATGTTTTCAAAACCACTGAGGATTTAAAATGGTTGCAACTGAGAATCAGAATGTGTTAAGTGACTGAATAGAAGATCTCAAAATAACTAGACAGTGGAATTCTTTCATATTCACTTACCCATGGAACGGACAGGAAGAGTTAATTTTTACTGGCTCTGAGCAAATGCTCATTTTTGGGTTTCTGGATGCAGAATGAGCGTGGTGAAACTGCATATCATAATTAGAGAGATTACTTCCTTATGTTAAGTCTTTAACTTGAGATTTCCGTCTTTGGATTTTCTTTTTCCTTATAATTATTTTATTCTGATCCAGGCTTAACACAGATATTTATGTTACCTGTGAGAAGTCATTGTATTGTGACATTCAAGACTGGGCAGGACATCCAACACATGGAGAGACTGGGATTTGTGTTAAGCATATCCTAAAGCATTGCCTCAGGAGCACTCCAAGTCCTATAGGAGATCACAATGAAGCAGGGCATAGGTTATCTTTTCCCAGCAAGCTGATGACCTCATATCCTTAATTCCTGACTTCTGTTAATTTCTGATAGGTGCAAGGAGGACTGTCTCACAGTTTGAGGTAACAGGAAGGAGAAGACATGAGGAGCTGTCTCAGCTCTCAGGCCTACAAAACTTACACAGTTGGCTAGAAAACAGTATGAGGGAAACCAAAAACATGTCGTAGCAGGCTCTGGAACCCTATTGCCCAGAAGAGGGCAGACCTACAGTATTTTTCAGTAGACGGTGGCATTCTTGCAGATCTACTTTTCTTTTGTCTGTCTAGTCTGCTGTGTGGGCTGAAGAAATTAAATACAATGCAAACATACAAACAACCACAACTCTAGAAAAAATAATCTTAGATATTGATCTCAATCCATGGGCTTAATCCTTTACCACTTTAGCCAGTCAGTATTCTTAGACAAGTACGTTTTCCTGTCTGCCTAAAAATTATTATGGTCAAGTGAGTGAACTAGATCCATTTCACTGCTGTAGATCTAGTCACAAGGCCTGTCACAAGTAAAACCTAACCCTTAGGACAGAAAATGCTGATTTCAATGAAGTTCTGCTTTTCCCCCCATCAAGTAAAATGAAAACTATCACCCAACTTTTCACCTTAATAGTTTTCTCCCTACTTTTCTTCCTTCTTTCCTTCTGCTCCAGATGACTGGAAAAGACCTTAATACATGATTATTCATGTATTATTTATTAAAGAATATCTAACTCTCTAAAATATTTGAACTGATATTTCTATTTCACTGAAAGTGCAGAGCAGAAAATGCAGTGAATTCTTGCTCAGTTGAACCTAGGAATCATAATATCAGCATTAATATGATGATACTGAATGACATACACCTAGAGAAAAACATCTCTATGAACACAGTTCTTAAAAAAACCCATTAAGAACAAGCACTTATCCAACTTTCTTAGCTTCCAAGCATTTTCACCTACTCTCTCAGAGTTACAGCTGTGATAAAAAGACATCACTCTTTGCTTTAAAACAAGCAGAAATTCTGCTCTGAAGCAGGCTGTGATGAAAATGAAATCTCTGTTTGCCAGGTCTTATGCATTTTCCTTTTTTTGCAGTTGATCTAGCTGTAGAAGCCTCCTGCTCACCAGCCAGCTCACCCTGGCTCTTGCAGTCTGGTTAATGCCAATTGTCCCAGGATACAGCCCACCAGGGGAGTTTGTGTGGAGCCTGGGTACTCCAGCAAGAAGCCTGACCCAAACAGACCTCTAGACAAGCTGTTGGATAGTGAAACTTGGCACCAGGAGAGCTCTTCAAGGTTCTCACTGTCCTGTGAGACATTAGTTCATTCTACTAGTACTGATCTCCACCTCCTTTCACACACCTTTACTCAGATGTCGTTTTTAAAACTAAGCAGAATCTGGCATAAAATATCTGATATAAGCTCACACTTCCCTATGTACACTCACCACTAGATTTTTGCAAACTGGTCATCATCAGGGCTCCCTTGAAGCTGGGTGGAAAACTGCTGTGACTGCAGAAGGTGACTGCCCCCGCACTGTTCAGACAGGTGTGTATGAATCAGGCCTGCACTCTTCTTGGAACACTTCAGATATTCTGCTCCACTAATGCATTAAAAATTAAAAGGTAAGAGAAAAGTACACACAGAACTATCCTTACTCTTAGGTTGCATCAAAGCCCTTGAAATCAGATGAGTTATTCCCACTTGCAGCTCCAAGTTTAGCACAGACCAGGACAATACAAGCATAATTTAAAAATACTTCCCTGTGGCATTCTGTCTCCTAGAAGAAGAGAGATGATGCCACTGATAAGCAGTGTAGGAGACCTACTACATATTATGACTCTACCGATTCAGAAAGAAATAAATTATGGTATTAGAAAAGTAAAGCATACCACAAATGGCATGGAGAGAATAAATAGGTAACAATTATAATTGTTTCTCATTCTGAAGAACATGAAATTATTACAGCCTGTTTAAAGTTAACAGAAGTAAATACTTTCTCATTTGACATGTAATTAAAATATGGAGCTTATTGCTACAGGAAATTCTGGAGCCAGAAATAATAAAAGGGATAAAAGAACAATTGGAAGTGAACCTAGAAGAAAAATCTGTCAGGACTATTAAACACAGAGATGTGCTATCTTCTCTAATTCTGGAAGGTTTCTACGTGTTCAAGGATTTCAGGATGACAAGCTCCAATACACATATTCAAATAATAATTTAGAATAAAATTTCACAAAAGGGAAACAGTATTTTCCAACAAAACCAGCCCAGCCACCATCTTTCAAAATCTGTTTATGAAAACTGTCTGAGGTAATGCTCAAAACTGAACCTAACCCCTTCAGAGTGCTGCTTAAGGAAGAAAAACATTTATAAAATAGCATTAGCTCCTGGCATTGAAACATTTTCCAGGAAAATATCTCCCAACTACTTAAGTCAAATAGCCATTGAGATCCAAATTTTTTGACAGAAACTGTTGAATAACTTTACTCACAGCTCACTGTTTCTCCAAAGCAACAGACACAGTGTCAGGAGATTGTAAGTTTAGGAATAGCCCTGCTAAAATGTAGAATACCCTGATTCAGCCCCAGGTACAGTGGCTGTTGCCCCAGAGGCAGAACCAGCCTCTGATGTCTGCAGCACCATGCATGCCAAGTTCTCAGCCTAAACCTCAGCTTAAAGATCTGGACCTGCCAACGTTTCTACAGCAAAGGACTTCTCCCTTCTCACATCAGGAGAAGACCTTTGCTTCCCTGCCTCTTCTCAGAGGGAAGAGCAGGTAAGAAAAAGAAGGCAGCATTTTCAGGAGCAATAGTTTAACATCCGTGAAATTCAGTGGGGGCAAATGTGAGCATCAGTGAGATGCTTGTTTAAAATGAGCACCCTCTATTTTGGCTCCATTATAAAGGCAGAGCCTGCAGAATGACTAGTTCATATTTGAGAGACAGACTAGACTGAACAATGGGGACAGTTGACCTCAGACCACACACATACTGTCTTCACTTGGTTCCCAGATGATCTCTGGATAATGGGCAATCACTTTTCCTGAAACATGAGTCTCTTCTCTCCCCAAAATTATCCCATCCCTTCTCTCAGCATAGCTCTCAGTGAGTGAATCAAAAAACACATCACAGGTTTTCAAAAAGTAGATCCAGCAGAAATGGGACACCTTTTTATCTGTATGCTGGGAACCTGATTTTGTCAATTATACGCTGTATATAAAAAGCCTCTGCTATCTGCTTTCCCAGTACTCTGGGGAATGCGTATGAATAATTTTAAATGAGGAAAATGCTGTTGGGAATATTGTTTTATTTGGGAATTCTAAACTTTGAAACACATCTACAAAGACTATTTTATAATTAATAATATTTATTTTTAATATACCCACATATATGCCTGTATTTGGGTTAAAATAAATAGAGGAAGGAGACTTCATTTAGATTTCCACAACCACTAACATAGATCTTGAAAGATATGACAAAGTGCTTTAAAAAGAAATGTCTTTGGACAAAGCTGGTAAGTGTGGGAAATTCTCTGATCACCTTCGTGCAGTCCCAAGTGAGTGACATGTGAGTGACAGATGTACTATCTGTGGCACAGAAATTATTACATTTATCAACTATATACTTTCCCTGCAACATGATAGTTATGGAACAGGAATAATTCTGAAGAACTCTAATATATGTCAATATTTGCAAAATTTCTGCCTGGCTTTTTTAGAAGAATGAGAATGCTAATAAGCTGCAAAGAAAAAAAATTCTCTTTACATCATGAGAGTTACTTAAGGGTAATAATTTAAACCTTTGCAGTCTTCTTGGCATATTTGATGACACCTCACCGTTTATTGACATAGTTCATTCTCTTTTGAACTATGTCAGTTAGAATCATTCTTCTCAGAAACTCAACAGTGATTTCTTAGAGACTGCTGACACAACACTGTTATTCTTAAAGGAACAATTTTCAGAGAAACACACAGGGGAATTACACTGTTTCCAAATTGCAATTGTTGGCCAGTTCTTTTGTCTTTCATGCTATTCTTTTTGGTGATTTTTTGATGTAGCAAACAAATTGAATTCATCTTGGAAAATAAATTACAAACTGGAAGTTTTCTGAGCTGTCCACACAGTATCTGTTTCATCTTCCAGCATATGTTCCAAGTGTATCACTAGGACTGACACCAAGAAAGAAGGTGTTTGCCAGCTGTCACCACAAAGTGGTTTCTGAACTGGAGTATTATTGCCAGATCCTGAGTGCTCTTGTATAAAGAATATTAGCAACACCTGATCTCTTACTGGGGACCAAAACTTACTAATGATCAGACAGAAATTTCTGATACTTTTTTAATGCTAGCCCTTCTTCCATGCAGATATTTTTGTATTAAAAACTAAGAGGCCACTTTTTTATTTTATAAATCTCAGCAAAGTCTTCTTCTATTCCATTTTAAATCAGTGGAAACAAAATACTTGTTATTTGAACTTTGTACTATTCACATATATTAATTTGCCTTCCTACAATAGTGTACCACAAGATGTTTTCTGTCTTCCCTGAGCTCTGGATTATTTCTCTCTCAGCTACAAAATTCTGCAAAACATTTCAAAACAATGTTACAATAGTTATTATGTTAAAAGACTTAAAGTGCAGCCATCTCAATCTACCAAAGGCCCCATACATATTGCATTATATTTCTCTATTCATCAGCATTTACTAATGCATTTAACTTAGAAAACATAAGATTTTTTCTTGAAAAACAACACACAGATATTCAAGTATTTTTTCTTGTTAAAATGTATCATGTTTACCATTTAATTTACAATATTTACAAAAACATCCATATACCCCTTGAAAAGATCTCAGAGTCAAAATATTAAAAAACAAAAACAAAAGTCACCACTTTTGGTGAAGAGAGAGAGATGACAGATTAGCCAAACATGACTTTGAATCTGGTCTCTAACTTTGGTTATAAACTTGAGATGTTCTTTACCAATGTTGTAAATAGAAATACATTTGTGTTAGATATAACTTTCATCAGATCTTCCTGACTTGCCAAAAGCACAATTCAAGGAACTTGACCTCTACATGTCCTAATGAAAATGCTTAATAATGATAATCATGTGAAAAAAAAAAAAAAAAAAAAAAAAAGGAAAAATATCCAGTTCACTAAGGGCCACATTAGGGTGTTTGAGTCTCATGAGCTACCATCTACAGATGATGTCCAATGCTGATGAAGAAAGTACTTTTCTGATGGGAAAATACACTGCTGTGGTATAGCCTCACCTTCTTCAACAGAGATCAATTGTACAATAGTGTGTATTCATACACAAACACACATATATTTAAGTAACTTGCATTAAACCCAGGACACCTGTGGTAAAATACTGTAATTTAAAATATACTTTAGCTCAAAAAAGAAGTCAATGACAGAAAGAAGTTTTAAAAATATTTTTCTTATAATATGAAACCTACAGTGGTGTCTGCTGTTAAATATGTTCTTCTTCTTCAAGATATGATATTCCTGTGCATGAAAACAGGGTTATTGCAGAGGGAATTGGGGATGCCCTGATATTTATATAATGGATTAAAAAAACATCCAGTACAAACTGTTAATTTCACCCTTTCAAACAAGAGTAGAAACTCTGACTGCTTTCCTAGCTCCAAGTTTCATCTCTCTCTTGAGACGACGGACACTAAAGAGATCAAACGCTCAGGGTCTTGCTTGAGCTGGCATTTTTCAGGTGTCTCATGCTGTACACATGCAACCATGACTCACATTTTGAAATCATGCTGGGATGGGAAGTGCTTTCAAACCTCAGCCTGAACTCTGGAATAAGCAGGGAATCCTGCCTTCTCTTTCTTCACTCACCCTGGACAAAGCAGGTAAACATTTGCCTTCTGACCTTGGTGATACTGGATTGCTTAAGAGCTTCAAAATCCTGTCTTTGCCTTAGAGAAGTCTTTTCATCTTGTCTCAGCCATTCCTCAGCTCAGCCTCACCAGCCTGCCACAGAATTTCCTGGGTTCTTGGCATCCCTGCTGACAGTGCCCCAGTCCTGAGGACCCCATGTCTCTCCCCAACCCTGCTTTCTGGTGGCCCCTGCACTCATGCTTCCATGGGGAACTTTTATCCTAGGAAATTCACCAGAGCTAGATTTTGATATTACCACAGTCTTTTTATATTGCATTAGAGGGTGAGGATGGATAAAAAGATTCTCCTAGAAGCAGAAAAGCTTCTACATTTTAATGCAAATATTTAGCCAAATAAAAAATTGCAAATTACCTCAAGAGGTACCAAAAGATAAATATGTGTCGTCTTATTTTTTCAGTATTGAACTTTGATAAACCTTGCTGAACTCTCACAGAGCTCCCCAGACCTCCAACTTTTCACCAGCTAAGATCTTGAGGGTCATCCAACTGTTCAAACAATTATCGTGTTAGCACATATGATTCACAGCATACAGGTCTGCAAACAACATATGTGTTGATGTAACTATTTATTCCATATGGGATTTAAGATTCAAGACTATCTGCACATTTGAAAAGGATAAAAATTAATAATAAGGCACAAGTTCAGTAATTTCCATTTGCATAATGATTTACCCATAAAAAAAAAAAAAAGGAAATTATAACTAGATTGAATCAACAGTTTTGTACTAAACACTATTTTGTCACATTATTTTGATACAAAATTGAGACAAAGATGTAAATATTCAGGCATTGCTAGACACAAGTGCATGGCAGAAAACAAATAGCCTTGCTGTCAACATTTAAAATTACTATAACTTCAGGTAAAATTATTATTAATATAGACACAGCAGACCAGATCTCTAGCTGGTGTAAATCAGTGCAGTCTCATGGAAAGTTTGCCTCAGAAAATTCATATTGCTGTAAACAATTTCACATTGTGAAGTACGAGTAGAACTTTACAACAGTCACTTTTTTAAAGGCCAAAATTTTGTCATAACTTAACTTTGTACTGCAATGTATTAAAAATAGTATAGAAGTTGTTGTCAGAATGCAATTTTCAACAAATTTAGTATCATAGCAAATAAAATAGCCAGTAAAGAGATATTTGAACAGACCTTGTAATCAGATTTTATAATCTTTTGCAAATAGACTTTTCATCCTCAGAAATTCAATGGGATTGATCACAAAAATATTGAAGTGCCTTGCAAACACATCCTTACAAAACATCTCCAAGGGGAGGAGGTATTATTTCCTTTTTATGGGAGATGGAACAGATGTAGAGACACAAGGATTTGTACAAGGTGACACCAAAGGCATAACATAAACAAGAAATGAACTAGAATTCGTTGGGTTCCCATCCAGAGTCTGAAACAGTACCACAGACTTTTGTCTGCAGTGAAATTCAATTTCTCATTTCTTTATAATTTCCAGTGAATCTATCATATTAATTAAAATAGTTAATATTGTTAGCAGAAAAAAAGCTGCATTTATAGGCTCTGATCTCATGCACTCTTACCATAGTGTTCAGAAACTTTCAAAGCTGGTTTCCCACTCTCCCTTTTTGGTTGGGATTTGCAGAAATATTATTTTTCCTCCATTTATACTCTAAATGAGGACAAGACTAAATGCCTGTCTCACCAAGCACTCTTTTTCCAATCATGATCTGTTTCCTAGGCCCAAGGCATTCACAAAAAGTAAAGGAAGCAAATTTGTGCTCTGTGGTCATTCACTCGCATGGAATTTTCAGAGTCTGCACTGCTGGTTCAAAATGTTAACTGTCCCTAAAGAAAACCAAAGCAGTCCTGAACAATGATTCAATAGAGTGCTTTTTGCTACCTGAGGATGTTCTAAAAGATGTCTCTGCTGAGGGTTTTGCAGGATCCGTGAGAGTGAGCCCCTCAGCTGGCCCTGAGAACCTGTGGGGAAATCCCAGGGCCATCATCTTTCCATAACCATCTAAATACTCAGAAGATCTTACATAGTGTGGGCTTAGGAAGAATTGCCATTTTCAACTCATGTTTTTAACAGATCAGTTTTAAAACATTGCATGAGCAGTCTCTCTGCAAAACAGAGGCTAAACTCAAAACAAAGAAATTCCTTGCTAGACAAGATGCCAGCTGAAAAGAACAGAGTGATAACTTTCCTCTCAATTCTTCACTGATAGAAGCCTAAGTATCTTCCTTATCATCCTGATAAGTGGCAAAACCCAGTAAATTTTATTCTAGGTATTAAATGATTAAAAAATACACAGGTTTAAAAAAACCCCACCAGGGTCCTTTTCTGCGAGTGACAGTATTTTTAGTCTTGACTGCTGTATCAGGAATTTTTCAGCAGTAAGAATTCATATTTCTTCTCATTCTGTGAAATAAAAAAGGCTTACAATTCTGTGAAATGTAATGTACAGGTTTAATAGGATTGTACTCTTGCCTAATGTCACAGTAACAAATAAATGCAATAGAGAGTTGCTGACACAATAGAAAACTGCTAGTTCAACACAAATGAGTCTCTGTAAATAAATCTGAAGTAATTTCTCTATACATCTTGGCTACTGCTTTAAGCTTGGCTTACAACCAGGGTGAGGGTGTGGGGTAACCTTACAGCAACCTCCTCAGTGTGTTACAGCATATTGCAACTCAAGGAAAGAGTGACCTGGTGGTTTGGCACCAAAATTGAAGTTGTTTAGGCACAAACTCCTCATTGCAGCCCACATGTCAAAAAGCACAGAATGGCACATCCTGATCTGATGGAAAAGGGATTCAAAGGCACAGTGGTACTGGCATGCACTGGCCTGTGGTGGCATAGAGCTGTTGCCACAGGTTTGGCAGCACATAACCCGGGTATAAGAAAAGAAACCAACACCTTACCTCCATGGTCAGCAGGTTTTGGCTCTTTCTGCCACCATTTCCTTTCTGGCATAGGCTTTCTTCTGACTGGGAGATCCTACAACAATTATACTGGGAAAATACCCATTACTCCTACCTCAATCACTTTCCATTCTACTTATGCTGAGTTTTTCCAGCGTTACCAGTTTAAATGTAACAACATCTCTGCCATGTGTTGACCACTCAAGGGGAAAACATAAAATACTTTCCATGCTACTTATGCTGAGTTTTTCCAGCGTTACCCGTTTTGATGTAACAGCATCTCTACCACGTGTTGACCAGTCAAGGGGAAAACATAAAATAACATAACATACAAGCTGACATGTTTGTATGTTACACGTTGTATAAAAGCATGAGAGAGCCTTATCTCCAATAAAAATAAAGGCAGGGAAAAAAAAAAAGAAAAAAAAAAAAAAAAAAAGCAATCTAAATAAAAAAACCCAAACAAAAACCCAAAAGTGGCTGTTGTGAGTATGAAATGGTAATGGATAAAGCAGCTGTCACCCTTTTTTCTCACCTTTCCCTATATTTGCATGTTTCCTGTTCTATCTTATCCCATATAGGATACAGTTCTAAGCAGCATGTAACATTAAGCAAATTGTATACTATAATATTTTTCAATTCAAGGTATTGAAAAATACCATACACTTAAAATGTTGCTCTAACAGCACAGATAGAAATCACCTTTTCTTTTTCAACATGTACAAAACCTATTAAATAAGATGGTCAGTATCTCTTCTTAAGGGATACTTAGGTGTTCCAGGAAGAGCTGGCATTTTCTTCAGAACACACACTGGAATAAACTGGTGGTTTATTCCAGTTGTTTACTGTAAACTATATCATATAGTCATAGACTGCCTCCTGATATTCAAAAATATTATAATTGATTTTTTCAAGGAAATCCTCTTATATATTGCTATCATGACTTTCCTTCTGTGGAAGGTTGCCCATGGCCATGCACTCCTTTCCCACTTCTCCTCAGGAAGATGGGGGGGAAAGAAATAAGATGGAAAAGCTTACCAAAAATTATCCATAAAATTATCAATGTTCATGGGTAAAACAGACTTGATTTGGTGAAAAGTAATTTTTTTATTAAAAATAAATTAATAAGTTATTTTATTAATTATTTCTTGCCAGTTAAAAGAATATTTAAAATATTTGGAACAAAGGCAAAAAAAGTGAAATATTCTCACCCTCTGATTCCCATTCTCAACTTCATTCCTTCCTTTCCAGCTCCCATAGCCCCACCAGGGTCTCTCCAGTGGCGGCAGGAGACTCTCACACCTGGAGCAACTCCTTACCCTCCTCTCACTTTGATGATCAGGATGCTGCTTCTCACACTTTCTTCTCCTCACCCCAGTGTTTTGCCAGTGCTTCCCACTCAACCCCGTTTTGGCCTTTCTTAAATAAAAAACCAAAAAGCAACAAGCCCTTGTGAGCAGTCTTCAATGATCTGCTTTCAGTTAAGTGCCATTATGGAATATGACACGTAGGAAATAAGGAGCGGCAGGAGGACCCGGTCCTTGCACTGTTTATTGACAATCTCCCTGGGTGGTTTGATTAGCTGAGGAGCAGATGCTATTTTTCCCCCCTTTGTTGGTCTTTTTTTGTTTGGAAAACTTGAAGCTGATTGCACATATGCTTAAAGTTTAGGTATGCAGATTTGGAAAAATCTAAACATGTAAATACATTTCATGAATATTACCAAGTAGGCACCAAATATTTATTCTAACCATCGGATTTCCATGCACGAATGTTTAGCTGATACAAACAAAGGGACTCAATTGGTCAAATTCTCTTTAGGTTACGAAAGGAGTTTGTCTTTGTTTCTGTCCTGGTTTAATTATCTTTCTTGGTCCAGATGCCTTCATTGAGCTGCATCTGTAAAATATTTCTTGGATGAGGTATGACTAAATCCTTCCTGTGTTATACCCCCCGTGGCCAAGATCCAGGCAAGCTGAACACCCTCACAGCTCTTCTGGAGGTATGAGCTGTGAGTGCTCAGCACCCTAAACTGTTTTATAGGCAGCTTTGCATATCTCAGTGGTGCAAAATTTCACAACAGAAGAAACTGCTCGTGGGCCACTCCTCAGAGCACAAATATACTTACATACATCTATACTTAATATTTAGCAGGGTTAGACAAGAAAGGACAGGACATTAATGTTTCTTGTAGGAATGGATGAGCAAGAGGACATGAATGCTGATTGAAGCATCTGAGAGGATTTTGTAGGGCCGAGCTGGAGGGATCCTGGCTTTAGGGTGGCCAAAAACCACCTCCCCAGAGGGACAACCACAGAGGGCAGTGACAGAAGGAGGAGAGCCTTTACTAAATACAATCAAAGGACTCCCCATGGCATGTTACCTCTTTGAAGGAAATATTTCTGAATGATCTCAATTTTCCAGAGGACAAAAATTAAGGCCCTTCAGAAGGCAAGACAAAGAATCTTCAAGGATCACGAACGACAACAAAAGCACCAGAACTGTCTTGACAGAGAGCCTCTGAAGGTCATCTCCCTCTGATTCTGAGTCACCATTTCATGTGACTCAAGGGTCTGTGATTTCCATTGAACAGATGGATGCACATAGTCCATGTTTTAACGCCAGGAGGCAACTACTCTTCCTCTATAACAGTCTTTTTATTCCGGAGGGAAGACAGGGAGGAGAGGTTAGGGGACAGGGCAGGAATATTTAATTGATATTTTTAATAAAAGGAATCACTCTAACATGAAAACATTAAAAAAAAAGGTTTGTACATTTTCCAAATTGCACTGGGAATTAGAATGATACATGGTTTGTTTCCCAATAACATTTTATTTTGGTATTTCCTAATCAGCCAAATAGAAGTAGCTACATTTTCTTTCTTCTTACTCTGTGCTGAGTACACTGACTTGAGTGCATACATTTTTCTAACTCTATAGACAATGGGAAACTGATGGTAGGAGTGTTGGCAACACACGTTTCACATGTTTTTAAGGCTGGAACAAGTGATCTATCTGTGAAATTAAGTCGCAACTTAATTAGACAAGTACAAAGTAGGAATTTTCATTGGTAAGAGGCAGTACATTAGCAATTTTACAGTAAAAGTTTGAGGAAAAAAACCAGAATTTTACCAGAATTGAAAATTTCATTTAAAAATTATCAGTAGTCATGTCATACCACAACACATCCCTCCATGGTGAGTCAATCGATAGTGCATTTGATGTCTGTCACACTGGTATTTTTGGATTAGAGTACTTTTTTCCTTTTGGTGGGTCACACTCTTGTTTGCAGTGGTTGATTCACTTTTTTTTGCTCTTAAATTTCAGGGGGAAAATTCTGTAATCTGATCTGTTTTTGTAAGATGGAACTAACCAACAGGAAGAAACACTTAAGACATATAGACATAATAAGATGAATTTTGGTTGTTACCAATGGCTTTTCTTTTAATTTAGTCTCATGTATGTATAATCATTACATTTACTGTACCTTTAATTGTCACAGACATCAGAGACTTCAGAACTCAGAAAGAACTCTTGTGTCCAGAGTCTTCAGATATCTGTGTGGCTGAGATCTGGCTGGATTATAAACAGTGAATTTAAAGTGAGAAGGCAATCCCTTACAAATTCAGTGAGCAAGACAAGCATTATGATTGAAACTTTTTTGCATTATCTTACACAGAACCAACTCTTACCTCCTCATTTGCTGATGGATGTATTTGTCTCCATGTCCATAACTTTCTTTTCCTTTTCCAAAATGCATCTTTACAGAAAAACCTGCTTCTTCTCATAATACTTTTGAATGAAGTCTGCTATAGCTGGGATGGAATTATATAGTTAACCCAGATGGTCTGAATAATACTGAATGATTCAAGCCACTCTAATTGCATACAATTTTGTTGCAGAAGTTATTTTGTAGAAAAAAAAAAAAAAAAGTAACTCATTCCGTTACATTTTTTTCCTTTCAGAAATAGACTTAATAAAAACTGGGACAAGAATTTAAAAAGCAACCAGTAAATGCGGGTGCAGAGCAATACCTCAGAGAATTCACTCTCCTGGATGCACCCTGGCTGAGCAGACTTTTGAAATCATGGCTTAACATGATCAGACAATGGTTTTAAATTGTGGCTTATGTGCAACAACATAGTAAGCAGCTAGCTGCTATGTCTACCCTGTTCTACATTAAACATATTTACAGCTAAAAAGAACTCAATTTTCACAAAAAAAAAGGAAAAAAAGGAGGGGGGGGAAATCAGCTATTTCTTGCAAAAGGTTCTTTTCTTACTTTTTCTCCCTTTAACTAAAGATTTCAATTTTGAAATATCTGGGGTACTGATATTACTGACTTCATTTCCCATGGGAAACCAATGGATTCCATAATTCATTGCAGCAGCTCAGCAAGAGGTGAAAATTATATGCAATGTAATCTGTTTGGGGAGAATCACACAGCAAGAACAATGGTGGGATAAAAATCCAAAATATAACTCTCATGAGCACTGTGGAAGTATTTTTCAAATAAAAGTATTCAGTTTTCAATTTTTAGTAAAAAGGCAACATATTCTCAAAAACAGCTGCCTACTTCAAACCAGTCTGTTTAACTCCTGTGTAACTGTGACAGCAGACACAGACATTGGTTCATTTATCTGTGTAATGTCTGCATATAATGATGTGGCTTTTTTTTTTTTTTTTTTTCAGTACTGTGGCAGATTAGGGCACTTACAAAACATGTATCTTCCTATCCAATATCAGGGGGTGGTAGAAAAGTCGTAAACCCACAAAATCCTCCAACCCAACACTGTACTGTTGATAGCTTAATGGCAGCAAGCAGAGGTCATCATTAAGGCCTATCTGATTTTATTTTCCATTTACAACATATTCTGTAGATCAGTCATGGACAGTGAGACTCCACGGCCCTGTCCACAGGAGGAAGGGTGACTCCACAGTTAGGGCATTAGATCTGAGTTTAAGAGATTTGGCTTCAATTTCCAGTTCTCCTATGGAATCTTGGGCAAATTATTTAACATATCAATTCCTATCTCCCATCTGGGAATACAATAATACCTCTTTCATGGCTCTTGTGGTTTATTCACTCAAAAAACACTTAGGGGCAGAAAGTGCCCTACAGTGGGTGTCTGTGTGCAGGGCTCAGCACTGCAGAAATCCTGCTTGAGGAACCACTGCGAGACCACAACAATAGCAACAATATCCACTCCCAGGGTTGTATATACACACCCAGGTTGGCTGGACCATGTGCTTGAGCCATAGAGGAAGGCGGGCCCACCAGCCAAAACGGCATATGCAGCGCCTTCGAGGAAATCCCAGACCTGCCGTAGCTGTGAGATGAGTCATGCTCCATTTTAGCCTTTTGCAGCAGTTGTTGGGGCAGCAGCAGGGTGATGCTACCTGTCACCTGCAGGCTTGTGAAGCCTTGCTGCCTACTGTCTTCACCTGCTATTCAGAGAGCACTTGACTGACAGGAGCTGAGCAGTGTTTCACCCTGTGGGGTTCGTGACAGCCACAGTGTCTGTCAACACATTCTATCACTCTCTGCTTATGCAGACAATTTTTTTTCTTTTTCCTTTCTCTCTCTATCTCTCNTTCTCCTGATGTATTCATCACTAGGCTGCAGACACCTAGTTAATCCATTTAGAACCTATCAGCTCTGTTCATCGGCTCATAAACCCATTACCTCGGAGGCGCTGTGCTCAGGGACACAGGTGCCAGACCAGTGCACAAAACCCAATTGAGTTATGTAGCAGGCAGCAAGGCCCTTGGATTCATGATTCTGCCTGCATGGGGAATTGCACGCGTTATGTGGCAGCAGCCACTTTATTAAATATCGATTTAAATCACAGCCTTTAATCAAATCTGATAGAAGACCTTTCTCACCTCCTGTCTCTCCTCCCACTCCTCATGTCTTCCCAATGCTCCCCCCTCTCCCCCAGCCCTCCCCAGTCCTCTCCTGTCTCACAGGGGTCTGCCTGATGACAGCAAAGCTCAGGAATGAATAGTTAGCAAGTAGTTCAACAGCAAACCCTTATCAACAGTAATGAGGCATTTGCGATAATCGAGTGATGAAATGTAAATGGGCAGTAATGAGCACAATTACATCCACTAGGGAACCATCAAAGCTGCTTCTTTCCTCGCAGATAGATGAGCTCTCTCACTGTTGCTGCCCATTGCTGCCTCTGCTCTGAGCACGGCATGGATGCGGGGACTGGTGTGAAGGGAGGTGGCACCGGGAAGAGCAGGATCTGGAGGTGCCTTGATGGAGGAGCCTGCTGTCCAGGTAGAAGCCAGGCTCCCTCTGTGCTTATTCCACCTTTGATGGTTAGCCTTTGCTTCCTTCTCCCCCACCCTCCCTCTGCCCTCTCCTCCCTCCCGGTCCTTAGGGATGATTTGATTTGCTGCAATGTTTGAAAACTGCCTCATTGTGCTAACAAGATTAACTCGAGCCTATGTCTGTTTGATACACTGGAAATGTGCAGGGTGACTCAGACTGGCTTTCAGCTGGAAAGAGCCAAGAAATGGGACGGTTGCCAGGGAACAGGCCCAACGGCAGATTATGTCATCCTCGCCGGCAAGGGACCAGTGGGGAAGAACGCTGAACTGTTCAGGAAAGGGGGAAACGCGGCGTTTCCGTAATCCAGCCGGGAAACATTAACAGATCCCAGAAACTGCTCACCCAGAAATAAACACATCAAACTGCGTAATCTGGCCCGGTTACTCAGTTTATCCTGGATAATTTGTGCAACTAACTAGTGATGGAGGAAAGGCAAAGACCCAGGATTAAAAAGTTGGGTCACAAAGAAACCCATGTGGAAAATACTCTTGTGGCTGCTGTGTGTTCACCAAACCACTCTTGCCTCTTTATTACCTGGCTCTCATGGGGTTTAACTGTGGCATATAACCTAATTGTCAGTGTCCTTATTTTCTTGTTTCCCACATTATCAGTGGGGAATTATCACAGTTTGTTTAAGAAGTGATCAGCTAAGGAAGGCTTATCAGTTGTGACTTCATTTTCTTCAAAGTCACAGTAGAACTTCTGGTGTGCCTAAGCTCTGACAGGATGGCCAAAGTGATGTTTCTGTTACTTCCTTGCATTAAAATCCTCTTTAATTATGCATTCATTGTATCCTATGAAGAATTCCTATGCAGAGAAATCTCCTCCCTGTGGATCACACTCTTGAAAGCCAGGCATAGTGCAGATGTTCTCATGAAGAGCATGCTGCAGGACTTTTGACCCTTGGCACATCTGCAAAGAAGAGTAGGTGTCACATTCAGCATGGCCAGAAACATGCCAGCCCACTGGGGGTGCAGAAAGGGGCCACTGGCAGAGCTGGAGGCAGGGAAGAGAAGTTCACCAGTGACTGTGAACTGAATTTATACACTGCAAAGATGTGGTTCTCATTTGCAATAATACCATTTCATAAACTGACTGCAAAGGGCAGGCTGCGTACTTTTTTGTTTTAAAAGTATACACATTTTGCATAACTTAAATGGCTGCAAAGTCTCTGGGATGACTAGAAAATCTCACAAAGCTAAATAGCAAAGCGTGCAGTGGAACAAATTAATACTGGTGGATAGGGAGTAATGAAACAGGAAAGGACGAATCTTTGGATTGTAATAGGTAGGATCTGAATGAAAACAAGGTTTGTGAACAGAGAACACAAGCCAGAGACCAACAGGCTCAGGGGCAGGAAAAAATCTTTAGAGGAGACTGGCAATATTCACTAAATGTTTTCAAACAAAGCCAAATTAAGGCTGAACATTCTGAAGGCTACAAGAATGAAACAGTTTTCAAATACAACTGAGTTTTTCTCTCAGTTTTCCCTTTTCAGCTCTCAGAACTAGAATGTTTTCACAAATGCAACTTGGTGGCAATGAATTCCATCAGTTACAGCTTGTGCCATACAAGATGGCCTCAAATTGAGCCAGGGGACATTTAGATTGGATATTAGGAAAAAATTCTTCAAGGAAAGGGTTAACAATCTTGCAAAAGGCTTCCCAGGGAAGTGGTTGGATCACTAGCCCTGGTAGTATTTAAAAGATGTGGGGATATGGCACTGAGGGACATGGTTTAGTGGTGGCTTGGCAGTGCTGGGTAAGTGGTTGGATTCTATGATCTTAGAGATCTTTTCCAACGTAAAGGATTCTATGATTCTAAGAAATACTCCCTCTGATCACACTTTAACCTGCTGCCTTCTAACTTCAGAGAACATTCCCCACTTTCTGTGTCAGAAGTGGCTCCAAATGACCTATCACTGTGCAGAAACCACATGAGCAATCCAAATCTTGGCAAATCCAAATCTTGGCAAATGAAGCACGTCAACTCATCTGGGGACTAATTACACAGTTGTTGCATCTGGAAATAAATGACCAGTGCATGGGCGTAGGCAAGATCCCACAGATGCTGCAGCCTGATCTACTACTGGTGTGGTAGATCACCCACCCACCTGTTCTCAACCCAGAAAGCAGCTCAACCCTGGACAGTCAGAGGGGTGAGGATGGTCACCCCTGCTGGCTGCCACAGAAGATCCTCCTGATGTCCTAATGAGTTACTTAATATTACAGACTTCTATCACCCCCAGTGTTTTTACCTGCACAATTTTTGATGCACATTGCATTTAGAAATACGCTGGCATCTTTTGTTTGTTAGCGATGCAATAGTTGTTAAATTGTATTAGTTATTGACCTTAGCAGCAATAAACTGTAGCAAGAGTAGTCTATTGTAAACACTGCTAAATTATAATCAGCTGGCATAATGCTGGTATTTCTGACCATTTGCACCATGCTCTGTAAAGTGCATTTGATCACAGTATATAAAAGTGTAAGAGTACTGTATACAGTTTTGGAATGAGCTGGATTTAAAGATATATTCAACTAATTTATCATTTAACTTACAGCTTCACAAAAGCTATTAAACAACACAGTGAGCCTGGAGGCCACACATATGCTATAGCCATGGAAATGTAAAGAAGTTCATTTGAATCCCTTAATAATGACCTTGACCTATCGAACAAGGTGTACTTATTGTCAACAATTCATCTCACTCTTGACCCTGGCAAAATGCCTAACCTTTGAATACTTCTGGTGGGGGAGGAAGGGCTTGGGGTGTTTTTTTCTTTCCCCTGGTGAAATGGGCCATTTTTTTTCCCTGTTTAGCAAAATCTGGAACACAGATCATTAGAATGCTTTTGGCAGCTAATTTGAACATCAGTGACTCAACTTTGAGAAGGAAGCCTTTTTCTGCCCTAAAGAATCTCAGAGAGTTTTCAGACTACAGTAATTGAAAAATCCCTAAACACTCACTCACAGAGGAGATACACATTACTGCAGGAACAGTCTACAAATTGTAAAGTATTCAATTTACATTCTCAGTACCTCAGGGCAGTTGTGAAGAATTTATATCTTCAGAAACCTTTGAACTAACAAAAGATAACACTTCACAGCAAAGTCTACTTGCATAAAAGTTTTTTAACTCCCTTCATTCTTATTCTGAAGGAAGTGTCTTTTGCACTTCTGGAACCGCAGCTCAACACAGGTATCTGAGATGTTAAAAAGGAGATGGAAAGGGAAATAGAGGTGTTAAAAAAATTTAATGGACATCCTGCATCTCATTTAGAACATGAGTTCATTATTCACCAGTCCACGCATGATGTATTCTTGCTCTGAACTTGATGTCTTTTTAAATGATACTTCGGTTTGATCAATGTGCAAAGATTCTTAGTTATATTAAGGCCCTTTATGCAAAGGGCTTTATAATGTGCAGATAACAGGCACAGCTATACCCTGGGTGAGGGCAGGCTGAACCTTGATGAGAGCAAGAGGACATCTTTTTGTCTCTGTGAGCATCAGCTGGGGCAGTGTATGGTGCCACATTTAATGTTGTACACTGGCTATATTGCCCACTGGGTCTTCATCTCCTTGCAGACATTGCATTTAAAAACAAATATTGGTGACACTTTCATAAGGGAGAGTTTTCCTCATTAGGAAGTGTTCTGGTTTTTGTTTTTTGGTTTTTTTTTTTTAATAGGGTCACTACATAGATTATTTCTCTTGGATCTCTATCAGCAAACCAACATTTTTCGAGTTTCCATTGTGAACCACAAAAATACTGGTGTATTAATTTAGGTACCTCAAAGTACCTCAAAGGCTTCATGGAATACCTTTAGGCACAACTTTAATGTTGTGCTCAAGCCACACAGAAGTGAGGGTTAACATCCAGCTGACACTTGAGTTAAGAAGAAGACAGAGACTGATAGGTCATAAGGGTTCAAGCTCACAGAATCAGGCCCTGTTTATGTAGAGAAAATTGGTAATAGATACAGGCATTGCATTTGCTAGCTAGGAAATGATCTTTCTCTTCCTCTGCCCCTTTTCTTGATCAAAGAACACTCAACATAATTATCAATCTAATGACATCCTTTTGCTTGACGTTTTTTTCCTAATTTCTACAGAAAAAAGGAGAAGAGAGGAAGGACAGAAAAAATTTGCTTCAAGCCAACCTTAAAACTGTGATTACCATATTCATGTCCAACACTAAGCATTATGTGGAAACATTAATGAAAGTTTTAAAATGCAATCATTGGTTAAAGTTTTTTTCCCCTTTCTCTATAAAGAAATTGATAAATGTTTCTATTAACTAATAACCCAGGAATCAACAGTCTTATAAAACTGGTTTATTCAGCCCAGAAAATTAGGCAATCCATCATGACTGATTTGCTCACATTTTCCCCTGCAAATAAGTGAGATGAAAACTTTAAAACCAATAAGATAATGCACTTAACAAATTCAGCTGAGAGAGATGGATAAACTAAGATGCCACTGGCATCAGTTAAGGAAAATCTGTCGTGTTTCCAATTATTTGAGCAGATTTTGTATCCCAATTTGCTGCCAGACTGCCTGCATCCCCCACTCCCCTCTTTCAAACCAAATCATCTGATCTTAAATCAGAACAAGCTCATCATATCACACTATGGAAGGCCAACAGGGGATAAATGACACCAGATGTTATATGAGTTTTCTTTTAGGCTTTCATTTCAGACTTACTGCATTCCCCATGCTGCTTTTTACTTGTCAAAAACTAAAATGTGCTTTGATAGATAACAACCCTATTTTCTTCACTGCCTGAGCTTAGAGAATACCATTAAGTATTGATATTGATGGTGCTTAACTAGGGAATGCAACCTGGGACCGCAGAAAGCAGGATCCTGGGATCCTGAGATATCTTTTGGTCCCACAGATACATTTTCTGTGGGTCCCAGGGTTTTTCTGTTGTTGCTGCTGGGGGTGGTGTCGGGATACACGCTGTGTGATTTTACAACACAAAATGTGAGCACTCAGACAGACAGGAAGAGCAAGGAGGGGCAGGCAGGCTCAGAAACATAACTCTTAGGCCCATCTGCTGCTGCTGTCTGAGCTGCTGAGGGAGTCACTATCATACCAAAAGAATAACAATGAACTTCTGAAACTGAACTGAGGCCCGCTGGTGCAAAATCCAAGGCACATCATTTTAATTTGCTTTGCTTATGGTCTTCCAGAGTCATTGCGTGCCCAGACCGGTCGTGAGAAAGACTGGGAAATGGCAGAAACAAAGAACAGCAAGGGGAGAACGAGACATGCAGAGGAGATGACACACATGACTGCAGGGCACATGGTACCCAACCAGCCTAGGTCTGAGCAGAGAAGCTTTTCTGTAAGGGAGAAACCTGATGATTCTACCAAGGTGTAGGCATTTTAAAATCCAGCTTGTCCCTGCAATGTGTTCCCAGCTATGTTCCCAGGCTTAAAATGGCTGGCTAGCACTGCAAAGAACCTGACATAAATAAAATGTGAACCACCTTGGTAAAGGGCAAGGAAATAAATTAATATATGTCAGTCTCAATTGTGAAGGAAAAAAGCTATTTCTTCCAGTAGAGTCATAAATTATTGTCCTTAGGTACTTTCATAAAGCTACACCAGCCTTTCACAATTGCCACAAATATTTTCTTTAGAAAACCTCTAAATACAGAATGCATTTTAACTCTCAGAGCCACAGTGACAGGTGACACCACACCACAGTGGTGTTTCCCATGAAGATGATACAGATCTCTTCCAGCTGGCCCGGTGTGCATGTTTGTTTGGAGGCACTACCACAGCTTCCAATCCTTCAGTCTATTGCCTGGGAGTAGCTTGCTCATCTCATGGGTGTGAGAGGTGGCAGCTCAACCTCATTTCAATACACCTGGCAGGTGCAGTGAGGGAGGATATTCACGTGTTCTCTGACTGCAGCTGGTGACAAGCAGCTTGCTCCACAGTGTGCTGAAGTCAACAGGATTAAGCCTTGAGAGCAAAGGAAGAGATAAGGGTGCAGTCAGCACGCATGACAGCAGCAGAAGCTCTCCTGTACAGGTCAGAAATGCTCAGTCACAGATTCTGAAGCAGAATTCAGCTCCATTTAAACATCAGAATAACTTTCACCCCTCACCTCTTTCTGCTGCACTGGTGCTCTGCTGCTGCCTGTACATTTCTGCCATGATGAGTTCACCTACTACCACTGATAGCATCACCTTTGCAACTCAGGCAAAATGTGCTTGGTGAACAAAATACACTAGGAGGCCAGCAGCTGTCAGAAACCATGACTTATAGCATTAAACAGCATCAGTTTGGTTGGGCTGACACTCGGCACTATCTACCTACCACAGCACCACTGATAGTAAGAATGAGCTGGCCTCAGCTCCCACCCCAGCAAACTTTTACAGGAAAGTAGAAATCCTCACCAAGGGACTTGTGCAAAGAAGTGATAATGCAGAACACTCAGGGAATGGGGAGGAGGCCTGGCAGCCTACATCAATATGTTTAGGCATGTCAGACTAGAGATCAGTGCCCTTTGGAGCCTGCTTTCATTCAAAGACCCAGGTGAAACACAATGTGAAGAAAGGAGACAACAGCAACTCCTAAGTCTGTTGTGACAACAAAAAAAAAAAAATCACTGAACATCTCACAGCAACAGTGCTGTGCCAGACTTGACTTACCTTAGCTGTTTGCACCACTGTGGGACATCCAGTGGTAAGCAGCAGCTTGAGCTGGTATCCTTATGTTTCCCTCCTAGCATTCTTTAGATTGAACATGAGCATCATATCAGTAGTTTGTCCAGCTTCTTCAGTGTATTTTATGTCTTTCATAGAAAACTAGCAGAATAGGGTAGAAGGGGACAAGTTGATTGCTAGACGAAAAAAGATTAGCAGTGGAAGTTATTTAGGCAAAATGATGACAAAATCCATCATCTCTTCAAAGTATTGCCCTCCAAAAAGATGGTGGAATAATATTTTAATATTTTCTAAACTTCTGATTGTTATAAACACAGATATGTTAGGTTGAAGATGAAAGGAAAGTTCTCCCTTCCTCCCAATGCTCTCTCAATGCTAATTTATCATACTTCCAAGTATCTGTTCACATATTTTGTGGAAGAGGGACAAATTGCTGCTTTTGGATCCACAGTTACAAGACAAAAAGCCTGTGACTCAGCAATCCTCCAGCATCATCAGGAAGGGTCATCCCTATGGTCACTAGAAATACAAAACCTGTGGCCCCTTACCAGCCAAGTTAAGTGTGGTTAAGAATGGGCTGCAGTGGGGAGACACACAGGAGAGGCCACCTCTCCTTCCCCTTCGTGTCAGAACAGAATAAAATGGGCTTGGAAATGGATTTTCCTGCTCACAGACACTTGGTGTTTTCAGTCAGCCTCAGCTGGCTTTCTTGGCACCTCCGGAGAGCCTTCCTGTAAGGGTTTTCTGTGTGTATGAATGTCTTAGGTGGAAATTTTTGCCTAAGCTGAAAATTTTAAGTAAAATTGGAACAAAATATCTGTGGAAAGTGTTTCTGGAATTTCTTTTGTGGGCAGCTCATTCCTCAAACCAGGAAAGGAAATTGACTTTCATAACATTGAAATCAAAGCGGTTTGAAGTGCAGAAGAAAATGCTGACAGCAGACTGCTCTCAACCAAACTCCAGACTGAATATTACAAGTAGAAATTAGGCAGCCAACACTTTGGCATGACAAATTGATTTAAGAAAATCAACACTCTGCTGACATATAAGTGATTAAAGAAGAGCAAAAGTAATCAAATCAATGGCTTGTTTCACTCCATGATATTCAGCACAGCTAAATCCCACCTATCCCTTGCTTAGGCCACCAAAACAGTGAAATCTCCATGCTGTGTCAATGGCCTGCCTGCCTGTGGAAACAAGCTCCTAATTTAGTTATTGCATACGTTGTGCTCTTTCTGCAGAGTTATTTCCTTTGACATTTTCTCTGATCTAAGACGTGCCATTTTTTGGACTGATGATAAAAGAAACAACACTGAAATACCCCCATCAGTAACCCTCTTAAAATAAAAGTCTGAGAATTAACAGCAGCTGCACAGGTATCTTTGGAGTACACAGGAGCAACTCCAAATTTCCCAGCATACAATTGTGTGAATGTTTGCCTTCTCATATCTTTCCAGTTGAGAATGAGGCAGCCAAGTAACGGGATTTGAATGCATATTGGCTTGCTGCCTCTGCTGTTTTGATTTGCAGACTGACCAAGCAGAACACAATTAGTGGTTATTGACACCTTTACAGGAAGCACTCATAAGGGAAATGGGAAATTGAAAATGTCCTCTAAAAGATGGAAGCAAAATACTGTATCAAAGCTTGCTGGTAAATAAGACGACCCCAGAAAAGTGCTCAGTCAGAATATTTGTATTTCTGTATCATTTAGGAAAATCCTATTATGGCTTTAGCCACAGAGACATCCCTGGTGTGCAAGATAGAGGCAGTTCATAAAATACATAGCATTTTCAGCTTGAAAATAGGGCAACCTATTGCTTTCTGTAGATGGCTATGTTACACCCCAGTTCCCATCAATAGAACATAATCTCATTGCAGCAGGCAATACTCAATATCAATGAAACACTGGTATTGTAGGCATCTGCAGACTGCCAGTACCTAAAGGACAGAAAGACTTTGTGTTTTTACAAGGGCCAATATCTCTGGAACACATTTACGAAACAAGGCAGCACACCAAGGAGGCAAATGAGTTATATGCGTGTGTCCACAGAGCTGTCTGCAGGCGTTTGTTTGCTCTTGCTCCCCTCTCCCTCTCTCTCTCTCTCTCTCTCTCTTCTGGTACTTTGCACCATTCCTACCTTACATTCTCTAAGTTTCACTAGCAATGTCAGTTATGCAATTAGTCCCCTGCCAATTAATGCCAAATTAGATGCCTGCTGTCAGCGTTCCCTAGCTTTGACTGAGTGTATGGTAATAATCTGTAACCAGGATAATGCTCTAAGGAGTCTGCATTGTTCCCTGGATTGGGGGGAGGGGGGGGGCAGGGGGAAAGAAAGGAAAGAAAAAGAGAAAGAAAAAGTATTTTGCATGTTCACTTATGCCATCAGTAGTCAGTGTAAAAATAAAATAAGTTTTGTTGTGCAGTTATCCCAATGATTAAAATATAATAGGCTAATGAGATTACAGAGCTGATTGTGAACAAGACCAATTGTGTTAATTGGAGGCTCCTGAATGGCAATTTGAGCTGCTGCCGCTGCTGAGTTTTGAAATATAATCAGTTTTACTAATTTTATCTGATTTCTTAATGAAGCTTGCCTTGAGCAATTGTTCTATGTGTTCTTTAGCAAACAGCGTGTGTCATAACTGCTGACATTAATCTTGATTACTTTAGTTAAAATAAATAGTTATACTTGGGCAGCTTTCAGAAAATACATCAGAGGAAATTTAATGTTAGGAAAAGATGAAGATTTACTTATATTTGGTGTTTTTCCTATATTGTATTTGCAAAGGCCCAACTGTGAAACATCTTTCTTGTGTGACCTGATCTCTTTCAGACTCTCATATCTTTCACCCGCCCTTCAGAAAGCATTTTTGACTTCCACAGAAGGAGGAATAAATACAGTGTCATTATTATAGGAAAATTTCTACTAAAAGAAAAAAAGAAATTCAAAACCCATCTGAGAAAAAAAATGCAAAAAGCTTTTTCATGCATGAATCTCAAAGTTGGCACAAGCATTCTCGCCACCTCATGGTCCAGCTGCCAGTACTAACACTCGAGCCTTATAGAAATGCTCTCTCTCATATAGCTTATTTATTTTTATGGAGGATTAATATACTTAGGATGGCTCTTTGGAGCTTTCACGGTGAATTTGATGGGATGCTGTACCATACTGCTGCTTACAAAGGGACACATAAACATTAACAAAAATAAACAGTAGAAAAAGGGAAATGGAAATATAAGTGCAGTCTGAATTAATGGTAAACAAAGCTAGAGATTGTTCATATTTCAGAACTCCTATTATATTATGGCCTTGCCTTTGCAGGGATAATCCTTTTGTAATTAAGATAATGGCTAACTAGTCTGATAGGTATTATACATCTTTTTGTGCCAGTATGTTTATATGACAACATAATTTGCATGTACTTATTATGAACTATAAAATCTGTGGATTTTATATGTAGTTACATTGATTAGGTACTTGGATGATAAATAGAAATCATTTGGGGAAAGATGATATAGGATATATTAAACATTTATTTCACCCCCTCTTTATGGCCAGCACTGGTTTGTTAAATTAAAAGTGTTTAGCCTGGCCTGGATAGTAATCTATGTCCAATTCAGATCTAACTATGTATAATAAACAGTCTAGCTTTTAATCCATATGCATGTAGCAATCTCTTTAGTCATGAGGTTTTTAGAAAGAATTTAGGTGATTTTTCTCTAAGACATGTTTTCTGGTACAGGGGAAGGTCATGGCCAGCATTGCAAGGATGGAAAGCAGCTTCAACACAATCCTGCCAAGGACCACTCAGAGTACCAAATAGCAGCAGCATTTTCTACTCACAGACATGATGGCTGGAAGTTTAGATTTCCTATTTAAACTGTGCTTCTGCAGTATTTAAACTCACTTCTGCTTTAAACACCAGTTAGAAAAGATGTCATCTTTTTATGAATGACTTTGACTTTTATGGAGAAGCTGACACCTGGCATTCAGTGTTTTCACTCCCTGCCCCTCAAAGTACTGCCTTTTATTTGAAAGTACTCCCTGTCCTGCTTAAAAATAGGGCAAAAAATTTCAAGGAAGAAAAGAAATCTCCAACAAACCATAAGATGCTTCCAGAATGGCCTTTCCTTGAAATAACTGTAATTTGTAATCATGATTCATAACCATGACTCAGACCCTCACCCAAAAGGACCTTCAGCCCAGGTCCCTCAAATGTTAACCAACCTTTTCCAGACACATTTTAAGTCTCCAGTGATTAGGCTCATGGCTTCTTTAGAAGGCCTGCTTCACTTAATGAGTACAAAATATATGTGAATTTGAATTTGTGTTTTCTCACTTTTGCTTAATAAATATAAAAATTTGTATTTAATGAGAAACTACTTTTACCCCTCTCCACCTGTTTTAATGAGAGTTAATTGAATAGAACAATCTTAGTTTGGCAGGACACATCACGAGGGCTTGTCTATACTTAGAAATTTACTGAGATAACTAATCTGAAATGGTTGAGAAATATCCCTACAGCTTTTCTGCCCAAATAGCTGTTTCAGAGCAATTATTTCAAATGAGCTATTTTTGTAAATTTCAAGTGTATACAAGTCTCCAATCTAATATCTGGCTGGCATTACATGCCCAACTAGCTTTTATGGATCAACCTATTTGATCTGGTGAGTGAGTCACACTGTAGGAACAAAAAAAAAAAAAAAAAGTAACTAACTTTGGATCTGATTTGCCTTTATGCTAATGCTTGACACAATAAAAAAAGAGCATTACTGCCAGTGATAATTTAACTATAAATGACCTGGATATTGATTCTACAGTACCAGGGGCAAATTCTAGCCCTATATTTTTAAAGGTGCCATAGAGGCTACTTTTTGTTAAAATCTTTCATCTTTTCATTTCTGATTAGGACTCAATAATTTATTTCTCAAGTGCTTTCCCTGCAATTCAGAGACAGCTAGGCTGCTGCAACTTTCAGAGGCACATTAGCGTGTGATAAGCCTTATTTCAGGTACTTGCTGTGCTCAGTCCAAGAATGGATATGAAGTTTCAAAGCTCACCAGTGTTTCTTTGGGGTCTGGCAGCACACCAAAACGGCAGACTCTGCTAAAACAGCCTGGATTCGGCAGACGTGGATTGATCCTTTCTTGTTCTGTGTGAGAACCATTTCCCTCAGCATGACCACTGCTTTAATCTTGTATTTTAAACATAAACAGAATGGCAGATTTTACAGTGTAATCTTCTAGGCACAGCAGCCTTTTAGAAGAATGAATCATTAACCTAGAAGCTATGTTTAAGTAAAAAGGACAGACAACAAGAAAGGGGGAGAGAGGGAAAGGGAGGGAGATTGGTTTTGTTCATGATTTAACACACAACTGTGATCCACTTGCCTCTAAAATACATTGCTGGAGAAGAAAAAAACCTCACTACAAGCAGGGCAGGAAAAGGTGTCAATACAAAAGAGCTTAAGAAGCATGGGGAGAGAAGAGGAGGAAAAATTATTTTTAAAATTTTCTCTCCTGCTGCATTTTTGAAATGTAGCACATAATTTTATGGTAGTAATATTCTTGTTGCCATGCTGGTGTAAAGAGACAGGAGAGAAGGCATGTTGAGAAAGGCAATGTCTCTCATTAGAGCAACGGATACAAGTGGGAAAATCGAGGACACAAAATGTTCTGGTTTTCCTTGTATTCAAGTCAAGGCGTTTAATAAAAACTTTCATACCAGTAAAACACCAGGTCATTTCTGTTTAGAGGATAACTAAACTGCACCTAATGTTGTTATATTAATAATGTTGTTATATTAATTTGCAGAGGAAGAGTATATAAGACACTTTCTCATTAATACTACTCTCTATCTTGCATCAGGCTGGACAGATTAAATGCAATTTGCACCATTGTTCAAGTTTATTTTTGCATTGTGATGTTATTAGTGTAAGCAAGAATCAGAACCTTTGCTCTTAAACTACTCCTGAACGTGGCTTTGAGACTAAAATGTGAAACTGATACTACTCATTTACTGTCTCCTTTAATAAATTTCTCTCTTACTTATGAGTATAAAGATGTGTGTAAATGTATTGACATCACAGGTGCACAGGTGGGCCAGGAGAATCTGTTTCAACACTGCTATAAGGTATGTATGTTTGTTCATCATGTGTACACATAAAGCTTTCCCCCTCCTTGATTACAACAGGAAGGGTGTTAGATTGACCCATTATTATCTTTAATGTTTTGACTGCATGTTGCATTTTTAAATTAGACCTCTTAAGAAGAAAGCATGGAATAAAGGAGGCCTTTCAACTTGAGGTTGAAATATTTTCCGGCACATTATTTAAATCCTTTGTGTGACTTGAACTTGTGCTGTCCAATTGTTCACTGCAGTTGGTATTCCCAAATGCACATCCATGTGAACAGCAGGTTTTTTCTGCCATTTCCTGGGAATTGTTTTGTACACCTGAGTTACCAGGAATGACTGAGCTAGATCAAGGTAGGGTGAGAGTGCGTTCACCCACTTGAGTGGCTTCTCTCATGTGTCCTCATATAATTTGATGATACAGTGAAAGAACATGTTACTGTGACAGGATACATCAAAAGGAAGAGAAATATGTTTTCAGGGAGATGATGTCAGCAGAAAAGCTTAGGCATGGCCAACTGCAGGTATAGACATGGAGCTACTTGAAGAAATGTCCGTGGTTGTCTATAAATGACATCCTGCTGACTTGCCTGTGGTGGAGGACCATTTCTATTTTCTATTTGCTTGGGGGGTATGAACAATATATATATATATATTTTTTTTTTTTCTATTCTTCATTCAAACTAAGGTTTTTGTAAACAAGAAGCAAACTCAGACCAGATGGGATCTTTTCATAATGCAAAGACCAAATTGTTATTTAATCCTTCCAAATTGATTTACTGTGTCAGACACCTCTTCTGTTGGTAATGGTAGGAACTGAAGAATCTGGGGGCTTGCCACCCCATCCCAGAACACAGACTGGCTTATCTCCCCATTCTTATAACTTCTTTCACAAGCACAAAATGAAGCCACAGATCAATCATATTTTGGGCATTAGAAGTCTTTCACATGCATGTTACAGAAGACATGCATGACTTCACCTTCCTATCCTCCTTCAAGGCATCTCTACATTTTAGTATAAAAGTGGTGGCATTATGACCCCTTCCTCTAGTTCTTCAGAATTACTTTTTAAAATGCTGCAACACCTGTACTTCTGAGATGCTTTGCTAACCTTTTCTTTTTTATCCTTAATTTCTCAAATGGATCTGATCAAAACAGACAGCTGTTATTTTTTTCAGGCAATATTTACTTAAATTATGTCATATAGTCTCTATTTAGATTTTTCTTTCAGAAGAAAATATTGTCTCAGTCTGTATCTACATGTAGGTAAGGTGCCTTTGTATTTAATTTTTTTTTTTTCTGTAGCTAGTACTTCTGTCTTTCCACATTGTTTTTTAATACTTAATTTTCTTTTATTAGGTTTTTTAACATATTTTTCATGCATGACCGTGGTTTTCTCTGTAAGCTTTTAATATATAAAGGAAGCTTATATTACAGCAAATAAGAATTAGCTAATTTCACAAAACAAAAAGGAAAAAAAACCCAAAATATTAAGGTGGGCCCAAAATTGGCTCTAATAGTAAATTTGGCTCAAATTGTAAATTGGCTCAAATTGTAAATTGGCTCAAATAGTAAATTGGCTCAAATTGTAAAATTTGGCTATAAATGCAGTCTAGCACTTACATTGACACATAGTTTTAACTGTAGAAAAGTCCCACTTAAATCTAGGTTGGGGAGCTGTACTTAAAACAGTTTTTAAGCATTGTTGTGACCAACTAGGGTTGTAACAAGTTTGGTGCCCCAGCACAACACAACTGTAGAATGATTTTATTCTTGATGCCTTCTCTCAGTTGGACAAACTGCAGTCAAAACACAATACTGCAACAGAAGGATGCTGTGAGACACCTTGCTAGGCACCCAGCTTGAGACCTGGGTGCAGCCATCAGTCAGATTGCTTTCTTACCTCCTTTTTCCTCCAGAGTTAAATCAAAACTCACGGAGTCAGGAAAACATGAACACATTTAGAGCTTGGGAGCAGAAAGGCTGACTCATTCTTGTCTAGGTAATGCTTCCTTGGTTGGTGATTTAGAACACAAGAGATGTACTCAGCTAGATTTTCCAAGGACATGCCAGGCATTAAGGGTTGCCATGCTTCAACCTTCCTCATGGCATTATATGAAAGACTGTGTAATTCCTAGAACAAAAATACTCACAGAGGTCACAGCAGTTTGCTTCAGCAGCTGAAACCTGCTTGCTGTCCTCTAAACACTTGCCTTTGGAGGAGGGTTTTTGATAATTATCTAAATGAGGTATGGAAAGTTCACAGGCTATTCATAGATAAACAGAGGACAGCTGTGTACAGAGATTAATCCAAAGTGATCTGATGACAAAGTGAAAGGCAAGAGTTTCTATAGATTGTGGACCTCAAAGTTATTCTTTATCGTTCTTCCAGAAGAACTTGTGATCTTCTGGAAAAGCAACAAAAAATAAACAGTTCTTTCTCTCAACATCCTATAATCCTAAATTATATTATATATCCTAAATATATAATATATAAAATCCTAAATCCTATATTATAATCCTATGATACCTGTCACCTCAATGCCACACAGATCTATTTAATCCCTGTGTTTTTAAAATGCTTTTAACTTAGTAGTTTACTGCTGCTAAATTCTTTCATTTAGTTTGCAGGGCCAGCTGGATTATTCACCTTGTGGAACAACAGAGTGGCTAACTTAATTCCACTCCAAACTTTTGTCATATATACATATGCCAATGCACACACATGTGAGAACACCTTTTTACCTTTCAGATCTCATATCAAATGTAATAATTGAACTGTTTTCCTTACATGGAAAAGCAGAATTTCCTATATATATATATGAATTTCATATATTTCCTATCTGATTCATTCTGTGCCATTACTTCTGATTTAAAGAAAGTTTGCAGTAACTGGAACTAATGCAAATTCTTTTGCTTTTTGATAAATATGATAATCCTCTATTTTCAGATGACAACTTTCAGATCTGCAGACTTCATGCTTGAGTAAGAAACTTTTTTTTTACTTTTGTTCATGTGTTTTCCCCATGTTTTTGTCTCTGCCATGATGATTGCAAGCAGTGCTATTCTCACATTGAGGTTTTAAAAAAACTTCAAATCATTGATCATTTGAAATCACAAGTAAAGAAATAAAATATAAATTGAGCAATTTTTTCTTCAGTTTAGAATTTTTGACAGCAGAAATTTTGTTTACAGGAATTACAGAAATTTTTGTCTTGATTTCAATGTATTCAATTAGTTATTCTCAATGAATAATTCAATCAGCATTAGAAACTCGTTGGAAGCTTAAAGAAAAACTTGGTTTTGTCTTTAAGTTATAGCGCATACAGTAGTTATCAAATTAAGTGAAAACAATATCTGTTTAAGGAAATATGTTTTTCCCTTCTACATATTCATTGAGTTAAAGACAGGTTTATTTACTTACTGAGAGCTATTTTAAAGTGGTCTTTTTCCCTCAATTATAAAGATGTTGTGATGTGTTTATAAATATTTTCTAACACAAATAAAACAAAAATAATATTCACCTACTGAAAAGGACTTCTATCCCACACCACATTCTAACATTCTGAAACATAAAAAATGGTGAAGTTCAATTATATTAAACTAAAAACCTGGCTAATTGAATGAGCAAAGATATAAAATATCTTTCAGATCAGCAACAAACACAAAATGAGCAGCTTACTTAGTAGGATGTATTTAGTCACGTATTTTACAGTTTACCAACCAATTTAAAAAGGGAAAGCTTTCTAAAGGGCACAAAAAGGAGAGATGCAAACTAAAGTAGAAGAAAACTTAAACCAAGTTAACCTCCTTAAAGATTTAAATCATGATTAAAACAAACAATTTAAATCCTCAGTAATTAAATCGGATCAATGAAAGCTTTGGGTTTGTAAACTTCTCACAGGTATCACAGTGAGACCCTGACATACGCCTGCAGTACCAGTGATGGTTAATCACAACTGCTCTCACTTTGGAGCTCTCTCCTGGTAATCAGGCTTGACAGGCACCCCTGTCAGCCACATGGTTTAGCTCTGGGCCACAGCTGGATTTCCTCCATAATATTTTAAGAATCTGCAATCCCAGAGGTTTTCAAGCTGTGACCCACTTTAGGGTAATGGGTGACACAAGACTGGGAGCAGCATTGCTACAGTGGCTGCTGGTACCCAGAGAGGTACCCTTGCCCCTGCTGAGCCCTAAAATCATTGTCAGGTGACAGTGACCAGCCCCCAGCATCCTGGGCAGAGAAATTAGACAAAATATTTTCTCTCAGGGTCTGTAGTGACCAGTATTACAAAGATGACCATGGTCTTCAGGTTCAGAGCTATTGGCCGGACTTTTCTCGCTCCTTGCAGTGAGGAGATCCCTGTCCATTCCTGCCCAGGATTTCCTCATAACTGGAAGGCAGCAAGTATCACAGTAAACTAGCTTTTGGACTAGCTTTTGGTTGGACAATAGCTAATCAGTATTTACTCTTTCTCAAATATTCCTGTCTCAAAGAGAGCTGCTAAAATGGCTGCATCAAGAGAACTTGGAGGAAATGGCATTCCCAGATTTTGTGCCTTTCTTTCTCTTCTGTTTCAAGCCAGCCACTCTGCTGTAGGTTGAGTTTCTGTAGCAAAGAGTGAGAGCTACCTGTAATAAAGTTAACTGTGGGATAGTTCTGGTGGAGATACAGAGGCAATTTCTTTCTTTCTAGATGTGTAACCTGCAATGCGGTGATGATGAGCCATCTGGAATTTCCTTTTTACTGTAAACCTACCACTTTTAATTAATTGCCTGTTTTGTTGGGCTTGAAAACTGAGTAAGAACACAGTCCAGATCTCACAAAAGCCTCTAGTCAAGGGACAGGTTCGATAGCTGACTATACAATAGAACAAGTCTGTCTGGTTTTATTTCTGGTAGATGAAGTCACTTTTTGAAAAATTGGATCTATAAAACTGCAGGGCATGATACAATGATAATAAATGCATAGAAGCTTTCATATTTATTAATTGCACATATTATGAGATAGAAACCAGCCAGAGTAGTTTTCTAAATTGGGATCAAGATTTTTTAAAGCAGCAGATCTTTCAACTGCAGATCCTAATACAAAACCCACCAGTAAAGTTTCTGAGCATCGGGAGACTGAAAACTGTGTAAGTATTTGAGACAAAGTAACAAGACTATCATGTGAAGTACATAGCTGTTTTAAATTACCTTGATCATACAGACAAAGATGGACATAAAAAAAAAATAAAAAAGGCTAAGTGACACTTCTAAAGTCTTTTCCAAACCAGTCAATAAAGAACTTCTAGAGATCACTTCCTCAGAAATTACGTGCAAGCTTCCATTTACTGCTGTGAAACAGGAATGATAAATGGCACAAAACTGCTCTTATTCCTACCTTAGAAAGTAGAAACTGAGGCACTGAAAGTTTATGTAACTTCTTTAGAACTGCCAAAGGACTTGGGAATACAACTCCTGTCCTTGCTCTCAAGATCGCCCATTAATTTTCCAGAAGTGGGAGATGTTACTGTGATGACTATATTGTTTCCCTTAGAGTGAAAGGCAAGTCTCCTCCCACACAATTTTCTTGATATTGTTTGTTAAATTCCTTCTTGTGGCTGTCAAGAGGGCTTTTAAAAACCAAAATACATAAAGGAAAAGCTATGCCACATGGCAGGTACAAAAGGCAACAGTTCTAAGGATTCATGCAAATATTTAAATGTACCTCCTACAGTTAACCTAGTGTTATTCATGGTTTCTGTTACACTGCCCAGAGGTGTTTCATTGTTTCCTACAAAAATGATATTTGAATTTTTTCTTTTACTTTTATCTCAGTAATTAGTCATGACTGACATTTAGAGATATGCAGGGCGAGATATCCCAATGCATTTTCTTTTCACGGTCCTAGAATTAGGTTCAGTGCTAAAGGAAAACATTTCCCTGCACCCCTGCCCTGTATTTTTAAGTGAATGTCATCCAAATGGCATTGCCACTCAAATCTTACAGTGAAATTCCTCACATGCTGATAGTGCAATGTGGGAATCTCTAAAATTGTCCCCCGTAGGTTCGAATTCAGCCCCTGAAGGTTCACTTGAGTTTAATTTCACTAATCACACGGGGACAGTTATTTTTTGCTCTTGCTCAGCTTCTCTTTCACTTGCAAGCACGCACACACACACACACACACACTCTCACTTACTCATGCTGCATCCCTCCCTTTCTATTGCACTTAAGTCCAGATTCGCTCTGACCATTCCTGCTCATGAGCAGAGAGCAACACAGCACCACGGTCTTTATGCCTAAAGACCATAGGTGGGTCCTGTGCTTCAAGCCAATTTATTCACATTTGCGATGGTAAGATTGATTTTTATCCAGCACTTCTGGGTTTATTTAACTGATTTCAGAAATTGCCACAGAGGTGGGGGCAGAGACCGTCTTCAAGGTTGTTGTCATCCGGAATTTTACGTCCTTCATTTTCTTTCACTCTGTATGCCTGTCACATCGGCTTAACTGTGAGTAGCGTGCTAGCCAGTACCTCTGGCATACTGTATATTAATAGAATATTGATATATCCCAAATACTGTTGTGGGATTCATCATTTGGTAAATCCTCTGCCGTCTGCAATTTTACAGAGCTGTTTAATTAGCAATTTTACAACCTCCTATTCTCTCATTAAATTAATTAATAATTAAGTTCAAATATAGGCATCTTTAATGTCATAATTATATTTCAGTTTTATGGTCACCAGAGTTTAGCTCATTAGGCAAGGTAGTCATAAACTATAGCTCTATTTAGGGGCTGAGGCACTGATGCTCAGGTAGTTTGCTTCTGTGTGGTATTTTTTATCCTTCTCACTTTCTCCTCTTCTTCTCCTGTCTCCCCCCTCTTCCCCCTGATTCTCCTGCTCCACTCCCTCTCATTTCTCTCTGCTAATACTGGCGGGTTTTTTTCCTGTGGCAGCTCTTTCTCATTCATATGTCATGTTAAAAAAAATCCCTGTCACACACCCTCATAGCCCTCCCCTCCCTGTTACTTCTTCTGTGATGCTGTGCAGCGATGCTGGCCTGCTCTGGGTCTTGTTTCCTTGCAAGCCCTAGGGACCATCACCTCCAGTGCTGGGCACCCAGCAGTAGCAAATTTTGTGTAGCATCCTACCAGGGACATTGTATTCCTTTTTGACTGTGAGATTTACCAAGGCAAGGGATGTAGTAATGACATTTCACACAGTATGGTATGTTTTGCGTTGTTTTATATGTAGTGGATTTATTTCAGTCATTATCACTGATTAAACCAGCTTAGTTGAAAAGGCAAAGCAAAACTTGGCTTTGAAATTGTTCTTATTTAATTTTGTTTGTGCTCACATAACCCAGGACAGCACTAATTATCTCTTTAGTGTAGCTCATATTTCTAATGTAATTCATATGTAAATTGTAATTTAAATCATATGGGAATGTTTGTGTTCCTTGCATATTCTCAGTAAAGAGCACAAACAGTGAATTAAAACTGTTTGGAAATGAAAACTTTATGTTGCCTTTTTTGAACTGTCTTTGATTTCTTTTGGCTTGCTGTTTCTCTAATGAATCATGATTCAATTGTATGGCTAAGGCCAATGCGTTTAGTCTCCTCTCTCTGTATTTATGCAGCTTCCTCACTGGCCTGCTTTTCCTTCTGAACTTGGAAGGCAGGGGGAAGGCAGGCAGTTTCTGCCTGCTCACTATCTTTGAGAAAAAACATCATAAGATGGCTATTCTTATTAATAAATTATATTTTTTTATGACTAGAAAGCCTACGAGCATGGCATAGCACTATTTGTGCTGCTTTGCTACTCAAGCAGAGCTGTGTCAGAATATTCTTTCTGGTAGCATATCTGAATGATATTAGGTTAAAAATTTAATTTCCATCTAATAACCTCAACTTTTTTTTTTTCTTAATGCAATATATGCAATATCACTGTCCTCTCTAAGAGCCACTGCTGTCCATAATGAGGTGGTATTTTGACAGGGCAAGTCAAAATTTATTTGTGTGAGTGGAGCATAGACAGTTAAAGTTGTTCCTAAACTTCTGAAGTTTCAGGACAGATTTGCTTGCTGGGTGCTGTGGCATATTCTAACACCAAACACAGAACTAAGGTGGATGCTAGGAAGGTGAGTGTGAAAGCCTGAAGAGCCATGGGTAGCAGGTGCAACTGTGCTACAGCTCATGTGGAAGAGAAGATGAAGCAAAAGACCTGAAGGAAACAGGAAGGGTAAAAGTTCCATTGGAAGAATAATTAGACCTAAAGAGCTAGCAAGTTAGTGAATGATGATGCCAGCTAAACCTTTCTTTGCCTTTTACATTTCCTAGACAAAACTGAACTCACCACATTAGGGAGATAATGAATGCCTGTTTCTCATCCTGCCAACACAGATCTTCGCCTGGCCCATGCCAAATGAAGTTGTCTGAGCTGTACAGACAGACAGAAGTACCAGGCCCAATGTCATGGCTTTGCCCCAGCAAACTGTGTCCTGACCTGCCACTGACCACACAAGAGAGTGTTTGCAGTGCTTTCCCAGGTTTGGTGCAGGAGACTCATCACATGATTGTCCTGGAAGTGTCTTCCCATGGACAAGTGCTGCTCAGGCTGGTATGCAAAGCCTTCAAAGGGGAAAAATCCTGAACTCCCTGCCAGCTTCTCTGTTGTTCATGGGTATTTGCTGTGGCCAGAAGAGAGATAAGAGAGATAAAATATTTGTGTGTTAGTCCCTGTAGCTGTAATGCCGAGCTCTGGGGCAGGTGACCCCGCTCACTGGTGGGAAACATTGCATGTGCCAAGAAAGAGGCAGAGGCACCAGTGAACAGGCACACCTGTTTTGTAGCATTGGGAAAGAAAAGTGCTCCCTAATTTACAGTAATCATCTTTCTCAGGTTTTGGGAGCCCCTTACAGATAAGCTCAGCCGGTGAAGGTGCAGTGTCAGGGTGCTGTGAAGTGCAGCTGAGCAGACTGTGGGCAAGGCAAGCAAGAGGGACCACTGGTCTGGTTAGGCTGTGACCACAGAGCCCTCCAGGAGCCAGGTGTCCTCCAGGGAGGGACACTGCCACATTTAGGGCACGCATTTAAAGCACACACACACACACACACACACACACACACACACACACACACACACACACACACACACACGCACTCCCCGTGACGACACCAGAGCTGTCCGAAACTATTTTCAATAATTGATTTGCTGTTTAATTGAACATCATGACTGACTAACATAGCTCATTACTTTACTCATTAGTTAATTATCGAAGAAAGTAGGACAAGTCAATAAAATGAAAGGCTGTAAATTCCAATACTAATTAGCACCATTTCCTCAGAGGCATATTTAAGGGCAGATTGGCTACCCAAATGTCCCTGGACCTCGTAGATGAAGGGAAAGGGTAGACTTACCATAAATCTAGATTACCAGCAAGCAAGGCTCCTCAGCAAAAAGTAGTCAAGTACACAAGTGCTGAGCTACCAGCAGGCACCCTATTTGAACTGGAATATTGGAACACAAGCAGCAGAGAAATTCCTATTTTTAAAAGAAAAGAGGGGGATGGGGGTGGTGAGGGAGGGAGTGCTCACACACCAGAGAGGATCCAAAATAAATTATGCTAAGTGAACTACTTCGGCAGAGCACATTTGCTTTCCTAAGCTCTCTTTCCTGGTTTCTTTACAAGCAAACACTTATCCTCTTTTTTTGGCACTCCAAATCCTATTCAAAACATCAGAACATCCCTTCAGAAGTGGACACATTTTAATGTGAGGATTCTAATTTATATCTCTTTTTTTTTTTTTTAAATAAATTATTCAAGTAATGGAAATTATATTCTCTTGTTATGGCTTTGTAATATCTTTGTATTATTTGTCTCCTCTATTTATCTCAAAATTATTTTTTATATTCTTTTTAATTTAAAGCAAGTCTGATATACCATCTGAGGCAGAATTTAATGGGTCCAGCAGAGCCTTAAATGAGCCAAAAAGTGATTTGAAATGAAGAAAGATAGGCTAAAGAAGACTGGGAGAAAAGTAGACTAAGAGAATGTACGTATGTGTATGCATGTCTGCATGCAGGGCAAGTACTTTATACATGCATGAGCACATATATATACATATACACACACACATATATGTATTATATGTGTGTGTGTATATGTATGTATCTGTCTGCATTTTTTTATATACATACATACACTTAAATAATAAGTGTATGTATGCATATAAAAAAAATGCAGACAGATACATACAGCTGCACACATGGAATATGCCTATATAGGGCTCCTATTGCTCAGTGTGGGTGAATTATCAAATTCCTTGAGTTCTGAAGTCTCAAAGCCTACAGATCTTTCTGTCTTCCTTTAAAAACCAATACAAGAGGACTCAGACTATAGAAAGGTTCTCTTGATATATGGGTACACTGTCCAACAGTTTGTCTAAATTTTTATAAACAACTGAGGGATCAATACAAATATATTTCCTTAACTCCTTTTATTTGGAGGTATATCCTCTGTGTCTTCCTCTCAGCAAATATCCACTTGTGAAAAATTAATTTCCAGTTAGGTGAGTGGAAATGGAGATCAGAAGTATTACCTGAGCTCAACTTAAGGGAAAAAAATCACCCTAAGAATAGCTCTCGGTCTGGAGCTTTAAATATTTAGCATTTCTAAAAATATATTAATGGATTAATGTAAAAAAAGCTAACAAATGTCTGTTACTTGACTTACTATATTTTGTGCCTGCAGTTCTGATTATTAAGCCACAAGTTCTGATTTATTTTCAAGTGTATTAAAAAGTACCTTACCAAAGAGTTCCAAAGATTGCATGAAGTTTTTAATCAGCAGTTTTAAGAATATAACTTCTGGTGCTAATAAAGCAAGACTGAAATTTAAATTTAGGGAAGGGGGAAATGTGGTTGTCTTGCTTAACAGAAAGGTCCTGGAAGAAATAATGCAAGGAAAATTCTCTATTTATTTTGGTAAAATAAAATTTTAAAATGGTATTTTTAAAATACCATTTTAAAATGGTGTTTTATTATCCGTGTTTGGCAGGGGTTATTTGTTTGGGATGTTCTCTTTGCATTAATGAAGGAATAAGAAAGACACCACCATGAAAAAACTGACTGGTGAAGAAACAGAGAGGAAAAGATTTTCCCAATTAGATGTTCATTCAGCATAGGCTAAAGCACAAGGTATATACAGCATACACAAGCACTGCACACTTGCTAGGAGTTGGAAATTATAAAGGAGAACATTCAGAAAAGCAGGAGCTGTGATCTCTTTCTTGTTTCCAGACCGTGCCAAACACACTTTGATCCTGATAATTTTTTTTTTTTTTTAAATGGTTCTGGTTAGATCATGGGGGATCCCTGGTTATGCTTGAACATCTTGGCTACAGGGTCTTGGGAAGAGCTCCCAAACTGAGCAGCCAGCATGCTCAGCCTGCAAGAGCTCAATATGCATGATAAGTATGGGAATGGGGAGAAGCTGTGAGAGGACCCCACCTCAAGATTTAAGTCATGCTTTAGAGTCACAAGGGCTCTAAATGTACACACATATGCAATTTTTACGTTTTACACTGTGATTTATCACACATAATATAATGTACATACATAATATAAGATAATCCTCATTTACATTTTTAACTTATTTCTTTATCTGTTCTCAAACAGTCCAAAATTGGAGGCAGAAGTTGATTACTGAGTGCAGTACCTGGCATACCCTGAGCCGGCCGATGCAAAACGTGCAGACTGGAAGTGCTCTGGTGAATTTGCAGAGGTCCTCTTTCTGAGATGGGGCCCCCAGGCCCCTGCAGCCTTTAATCAGCTGAAACTGGAGTGAAGCTGTCAGCTCCTGCTTGTGTCCTGTCAGCTTCAGTACCACTTAGAGCATCCCTGACAAATGCACAGTGCACATTTAACAGTCAATCTGTGGCCAAGGTTTTGATTTTGCAGGAAACTTTCTAAGGTTCTACTTTCTACAAGGGAAAACTTTCTAAGTTATAAGGGAGGAAAATGGAGAAAAGCATCCTTCAATCAAACTCTTTTGTTTCATGGAAAAAGACAGCTGTTATATTTTCTTTAGCAGAATGATGGATTGGCTCCTTTCAAGGTGATATCCCAGCTGGTGCAAGACAGAACAAGGGTTATCATGTGATGATGACACCTCTCTTCCTCTGTCAGTCAATCAGTGCTAGCCATCCCACAGAACTGCAGCAGTCTGCTATTATGAGGGGTATTGCCATATAAATTATTCAAGCTGAAATACTTGTTCAGCTCTTGTGTGTTTATAAGTTTTCCATTAAGCATTCAAATTTGAAAATATTTTCCAGCTGCAAAAGCTTCCCCAAACACCATTCCCCCAAGTTACCTACTTCTGGTGTTGCTTCAAAAACATACAAGTTTTAAGTGTCACTGTCTGGGATGAGTGACTTCAAGCAAAGCTGTTCCTATATCTTTTAAAATACCAAATGTATTTGAAAATAAAGCAATGTCCCAGACACAAACAAGATTTCTTTTTATGTGTAAATTATGTGAAGACTTTTCCCTTATCCCTTTCCTTTCTGATGCCTGGTGACTTTTTTTTTT
>VZRH01007910.1:372392-433965 GCA_013397555.1 Urocynchramus pylzowi | reverse complement strand
CCTTTTTGTTGCCTGGGTTTTTTTTTTTTTTTTTTTTTTTTTTTTTTTTTTTGTGAGCAGTTTGTGGGCTAAACCTATTATTTGCTAATTTAAGGTCCTTCCTTCTCCTCTTGGGAGTTTAAAATCTCTACTATTATTTCTTCACAGAGCTCGTTCCTACAATATCCTTGCTGTAAATGCTCTGCTGAGTCTTTCCTAATGATGATAAAAATAAGAGCATGGCACATCTGAGAAGTCTGGAAGGGTACAGAGAGGAGAAGGACAGACACAGTTTCTTCACAAGCCAGATCAGTCCCTAGCCTTCAGTTTCCCCACAATCCCCATGGTGATGTCATTGCAAGAGGGAAATTATTCTAACATCACAAGACTGAGCTCCAATAACCACACTGATCCCTGGGGACTCTGCCATTGCTGCCCCACAACACAGAAAGTTTCCTGACTAAAACTCCATCCCTAACCCTATTACAAACACAGTCTTCCCAAGAAGAGGACAGAAACTTCTTTGAGGACACTCTAAGAGTTAAGAGTCCTCAGAAGAAGTTTTGGATGCCTTCAATGCCATTCCTGTAAAATGGGAATGAAAGCACTTCTGGTCTCCGAAAGGCACCATATGAAGATTATGGCAACCTCATCCAGAGAGAAATTAGGAAATTAATTTTAAATTAATTAGAAGTTAAATTAAGCATTGGATTAATTAATATGTAAGTGGCACCGATATATAACTATTTATTACTACTAGTAAGAGTGTTTTTAGTATTACTTTTACTATTTTTCTTTAAATTACTGTGACACTTAGAAGCCCTCACTACAGATAAGACCACTGTTGTACCAGCAAAACCGAACAAAACATGGTTCCCTCTACAAAGGTTAAAAGACCAATGGCTGTACTTATGGGAGCAGTTTTGGTCCTACCAATACAGAGAGTTGCCTAGTGAAATCTGGAAGACAATTTAAAGGAAAAAACCAAAATCATTCATTCATATAATTTCCCATGTAAGTTAGGTGCCTAGCATGCTTTAAAACTCAGGCCAGTATTAGGCAACTGCAGCTGGTGAAAAAGAATGTACACATACACTGGCAGACTGAATAAACTGCAACAGAAGGCACAGCTTTAGGAAAAAAACAGAAGCAACAAACTTTTGCAGACTTCAATGAAGCAACATTTCCAGTCGTCTTTAAAAAGAGAAAAAGTTTCACACAAAGTGTGTTTGTTTCACAAATAAAGTCAGCCTAACCATCTTGCCAAAAGGAGTCAAAGTAAAGCTGCCCATCTCTATTACATATTAAGTAAAAGGCAGACAAATGAGGAAATAAATAAAAGTTTCTGTATATATGTATTTAAAGAATTCCTCTTTCCTGCAGCTGACATTCTCACTGCCTCTCCCAGTCAATTCTCTCCTTCAATTAACCAATAAGTCAATTTGTTCCTTTTCCACCAGAAAAATCCCCTGCTCAGCAAAAAATGCATCATTTCACTATCAGATCAATTCATCCTTCCTTCTTGCTGTTCAATCGATAATCTCTGCATGTCCTAAACAACAAACAGGTCACTGGAAAGAAACCTGCCTAGGAAGTTTCTCTCCTTTTATTTGGCATGCTACCTACATATGGTTGGCTTGCCAGGCCCTTCCTGAGCACATGAGCACGGCAAACAGTCAAAACAATACTGTAGAGGATTGGATTTTAAAACAACAGAAAGATCTGAACTGAGCTTATATGTCCAATAACAGTGCAACTCTTTGGATAACCGATGGAACTATATGTTAAACCAGAAGTGCATGCAAATTTTCACAATGTAAAAATCAAATTAAAATTAATGATGTGATGAAAAACTGCACCATTTTTAGGCAACATAAAGCTTTTGCAAACCATTCTATCCCACTGAACTGTTCTGATTGAATTTGATAAATGTAACAAGAAGTGTCCCTACCCAAAGCTGTAGACATCCAGAGACTGCAAATAGAGACAGCTATTCAGAAAGAAAAATAATTATCTTCAAATAAAGAATGGCTGTAAACTAGGCTCTTTTCATTTGACTTCGCCAGAAACCATCAATAAAGTTTAGTACATTCAAGACTTTTTTTCAAATCCAAAATGTAAGGAAATATGGCATTAGAAAAACACAAGTTCTCTGAGAGGTTGCACCTTCAGTACAAAGCACATACACAGCTACAAACCCAACCCTGAGTGAAACACAAATAATATATAACTAGACAAAGTCACAATGCTTAGCAGATTATGGTATGAAGTGAAAAATATGAGACATTTAGATTATATAAAATGATGCAATTAGCCAAATTGGCTTGCAGCACAGAAAGGGCAAGGACCTCACAGTCCACAGAAGTTTTGGCAAAGTACAACAAGCACTCTACAGTTAAGGAATAAATTTTGTGAGATTATACTTTAGGGGGGGGTTCTCCAGCATTTACAAATATAAATATTTAAAATATACACTGTTAAAAGAAAGAGGTCTTCACTTAATTTTAAGTTCTGATAAGCACTTTTTTTTCTTTGGGTTTGGGATTTTTCTTCCTACTTCAATTGTTTGCTCTCTGTAGCAGTGAGGCACAATATGAAATTTGTTTTATACTTCCAACTGTGCATCAAAGCAAAGGTGAATGTTGCACCTTTTTCTCTGTGATCTATGAAGATTTGTGAATATTTTCATAACTAGAGCACTATTTGCATATATATGAATAAAAATCCATTAAATACCAAAGAGTTACCATTCTCATTCAATAGGTTTCTTAATCTGTTTTGCCATTAACTGAAAATCTCTATATAGTAGTACAAGTTAGTCTTGGGCAAAAATTTCCAGCTGAATGTTTTATTTAGGGAAGAATGCAAATTTGGGACAAGACAAACTATTCATAAACTCGTGCTGAATTTTGTTAGTAGGTCACCTGAAACTAAGAAGAAAGAAAATCACAAAAGTCAAACTGCCCCTTTCCCCTTGTTTTAAACAATGTTTCCAGTCATTGCCTCAAACTGATTCTTTTCAATTCTAGGGAAAACCAGGTCTCAGTTTAACCCACTTAAATACTTTCTGAACAACTGTGACTTTAGACACCAAAATTTCCCTAAAACCACCCAGGGAGCTGTGGTCTCCTTTGGGAGCCCTGATGTTTTTTGATTGCCTTGAAGCTGGGAACATCATTTGCGTCAAAGAGCTCCTGGTGCAAAGGCTCCTCCCTGCAAGGATGTTGTGTCTTCATTTACACACCAACAGTACCTTTGCAGTGAGCTGGGGAATCCCACAGCACCTCCAGTTAAATTCTCTGGAGGATAGGGAGAATGGTATTGCACTCTACAACTACCCAAAAGGAGGTTGTAGCAACGTGGGGGCTGGTCTCTTCTCTCAGGTAACAAGTGACAGGATGAGGGGAAATGGCCTCAAGCTCCACCAGGGGAGGCTTAGATTTGATATTATGGACATTTTTTTTCAGTGAAGAAGTGGTTAGGCACTGAAACAGGCTGCCCAGGGAAGTGGTGGTATCCCCATCCTTGGAAGTGTTCGAAAGATGTGTGGATGTGGCGCTTGAAGATATGGTTCAGTAGCGAACACGGTGGTGCTGGGTTAATGTTAGACTTGATAATCGTTTCCAACTTAGTAAGTCTATGATTCTGGAAAAGTGATGGATATTACTGTTGTAAAAGATGCTACAAAACACACAAACCTTAGCAGCCTCTTCAACTGAGAAGCTAGAATAAGATACAGCTTCTTTAAGACAAAAATATCTTCATGTTTGAGACCACTTAAGTCTACATGCATAGTAGCTGGCTCCTGGGTCAGGCACAATGAGTTACGGTGAATGGAGTGACATTCACTGTCTGGGAATTCTGTCACTAGTGGGGTCCCAGAGAGCTCCATCCTTGGCCCTGTGCTCTTCAACATCTTCATAAGAGACTTGGATGCAGGACTGGAAGGAACACCAAGCAAGTTCACAGATGATTCTAAACTAGGAGGAGCTGTTGAACTCCCTCAAAGGCAGAGATGAGAGACTTTGACAAATTAGATGATCCCCAGCCACATGAAGCTCAACAAGGGAAAGTTCTGAATTCTGCACCATGGACGGAACAACCCTGGATGTACAGACAGACTGGGGAATGAGAGGCTGGAAAGCAGTGCCATGGAAAGGGACCTGGGGGTCCTGGTCGATGGCAAGCTGAACATGAGTCAGCAGTGCCCTGGCAGCCAGGATTGCCAGGCATGTCCTGGGGGGCATCAGGCACAGCATGGCCAGCTGGGCAAGGGAGGGGATTGTCCCACTCTGCTCTGCACTGGGGCAGCCTCATCTTGAGTGCTTGGGGCAGTTTTGGGAGGCACAATATGAAAAAGACATAAAGCTACAAGAGGGCATCCAAAGGAAAGCTGCATGGATGATTTAGAGTCTTGAGGCAAAGCCATATGAGGAGCAGCTGAGGTCACTTGGTCTGTTCAGCCTGGAGAAGAGGAAACTGAGAGCAAACCTCATTGCAGTTACAGCTTCCTCATGAGGGGAAAAGGAGGGACAAGACACTGATGTCTTCTCTGTAGTGACCAGTGACAGGACCCAAGAATGGCCTGGAGTTGTGTTGGGGAAGGGTTAGGTTGGATATTAGGAAAAAAGTTATTTCCCCAGAGGGTGGTTGGGCACTAGAACAGGCTCCCCAGGGAAGTGGTCACAGCACCAAGCCTGAAAGAGTTCAAGATTTTGGACAATGTTCTCGGGCACATGGAGTGACTCTTGGGGATGGTGCTATGCAGGGCCAAGAACTGGATTCAATGATCCTTGTGGAACCCTTCCAGCTCAGCATATTCTATAATTCTGTGATTCAGTGATTCAGTAACAAGTAGGACTGCTGGACAACCTGAAATCCATAACATATACACACATATTTCACATTATACAGTTCATACTGTGAACACGTAAACATTGAGGCTGAGATAATATAGATGTGAATTTATTTTGAATCACAGCTGATTAGATGCACCTTAAAAGTCCAGCATAGGGAAATAATCTCTTCTTGAGCTGTCCTGGGTTGGACAAACACGATTTTCACATTGTTAGCCTATGGCTGTAAGAGCTGCATGGTGAGGAGGAAGGGGAGAACCAATCTATGCAAAAGATTATGGAAGGAGAAGATTGCAGGACACAGTCTTTGTGATCATCACCCAGTGGCTGTCCCTTAACCTGGGAGGAGAGAGTGACAACAGAGAGGATACAAGGTCTGTTTTTAGCTAAGCAGTTTACATTGAACATTGTGAGGTAGCAGGGAACAATGCCCATACATCACTTGACCAGAAAGACATTTTAACACTGTTGTTCTTGATGTCCTTATTTTTGTTATCCACAGGACTTATCTGAATCTTCGCTCACCTTCTCCTCCATTCCCGCCCCTTCCCGCTCCCAGTAGCTGGGAAGGGTTGGGCCAGCCTGCTCCTGGCCCTGAGGAGGAGGTGGCAGAAGGCTGGCCGTATTTACCTTAGCCGTTCCCGCGTGTAATCTGGGTAATCGTGTGGCTAATCGGCAGCACGGAGGAGCCCCCCACGCTGCTGTTCACAATGCCAACCTATTCATACCTCATACAATGGGGCATTTAAGTCATCCCATGCCTTGCCAAGGCGATTGCACTCCCTTTGTTCTGATGTTTTCGGCAGGGGTCTCCAGCCCTACTCCCCCTTTCACACCAGCATATGTCCTAACTCCTGCCTGCTGCAGCTGGGCAAGGGCGGTTGTTTTTGTTTTGTTCTTCAAAACCAACGAATCGATTATGGCAGTGTGAAACGTGGGTTAAAACAGTGCCCACATGTATGCATACATTAGCCATTTGCTACATTGCAACTTCACAGCAAGGCTACTGACGAGGCAACAGTGCTCATGCTCTTCCATTTTGAATGGGCAATCTGTTAGGCATAAAAGGAAATAATAAATAAAAGACTGACTGAACATATTGTTTGAAAAATGGCTCACCGTGCTATATCAAAGTGAAATTAAAAGTACCTCTACCCCAATGTACTGCAACTGTAAAGAAAGATCAAATATGTCTTGTAACACAAAATTACAGGGCCCACATGTAGGGATATAGAATATTAAATTCAGACCATATTTCTGCAATAAAGATATTCACCTTTATATGCTGCCTATCTCACATTTGGCATGTAATGAACTCAACAGCCTTACAAATTACAGGATCTGATCTCACCTTTGAACAAAAAAGCCCACAGCAAACTCCTGCAGTTCAGGATCTACCTCTCCTAAGGGTGTGTTGACATGTGGATAGGAATTGGCAAGGAGATACTGCCTTCATCTCCTAGGCTGGACCATCAGCTCTCCTCTGTCCCTGGCTCACAATGGCAAAAAGTCAGTTCTCTCCAGGAACTCTTTTGCAGCTTATACAAAGCAGGTCTTGTGACTCCATTTCACTCCCAAGGTGTAAGGAAATGACACATCATGGCAACTGCCTTTAAGTTAATACTACAAGCTTAGACTAAGGTCTGGAACAGAAATTACTTATTTGTTTTTATGAATAACTCTAAAACGCATTGTAAAGTCATTTAGGTAATTAAAAATAAGTGTCATATGACATGCTAGAAGATGCCATTCATTCCTGGTTCAAGTTCATGCTACTTCATGGATGTACTACTGGTGCTGAAACACATCAGGCATGACTTTTCTCATAAATGTCATGTTCCTTGGCTTTTGTTCAGCATAGGGAAGTTCACACCTGTGCTCTGCATTACAATCAATTTTCATTTTTTACTCCTAAAATTTGGGAAAAAACCATTTTTGAGCCAATTTTCCACACAAAGATAAGATTTCTATGAACAGTTAATTAATTAGCACACATGCAATATTTTACAGACTTAAGAATAGTATTGTATGTAAAGTACCCTACAGGAAAAATTTGTACAGCATGGTCAGCTGTTTTTGTGTGCTTAAATGTAAAGTTAGAAACCAGGAAATTCAAAATCTTGAGAGAAACAGCGGGCATGACACAGACATATTTAAAATTTTGATTATCAAAGAAGTTACAATATCTTGTTCAAAATACAACTTTCTAATGTCAGAATTTTGAAACCTCTTTATTTCTCTGCACACACACACACACAAATCACAAAATAACTAAACAAATAAAGCTTCTCAAGACTAAACTTTCAAGGCGGAATCTGGCACTAGAATGTGTAGCAGCAAACTATCTGTACATCTCCCACTGATGTCAATGAGATTTTGTTCAAATTGCCAGCAGTAGAATTTATATCACTTGAAAATGATCCTAATACAGCTAAATTTGCAAATGGTTACCTCCCCCTGCACCCAAACAGCAGGCACACAGCTACAGCAATATAAATGTGTTAATCCCAGCACGATCTATTCCCACATCTCCCTGTATCAAATCATTCTAAAGGGTTTTCAATATACAAGTTAATTAGCTACAACGAAGTACAGAGTAACATCTAATGAAGACTGAGGCTTAAAATACCATAAATGCCTGTTGTACCCTTTTCCCCATCTTTAATATCAACCTATTCTTTTGAAATGGGTTACAGATATAGTTCAAGAGACAGGTGGCATTTAATGAACAGGATTATTTATTATTTTGATTATATGTTAAACATTGTGGCCATTTTAAAATATGTATTTTCAACAACATCTACTAGAACACCATTTCTCTATTAGCACCTCAATGCTATTACCATACATTATCTATCCATCCATTTATAATGCTAGAGCAAGAAGGTGACACTATTTTCATGCACTCTAATAACATAGTGTTTCTCATTTTTTAAAACAATCAGCACATGAAAAAGCAGTTGTGTACATTCTACACACACAAAAAAATAAATCTCTGCAAAACTAATTGCACAAAATTAAAATGATACAGACACAAATGTCTGCAACATACAGCTTGCAGAGACAAGTTAAAAAACAACATGAAAGTAAACTTAATAACCTAAGAAATATCTGCTACTTTCAGAAAACACGAACATGCATGTTTCGAATTTAAATAAGAAATTAAAAACCCTAATTAATTAAATTAAGGTCTTGATCCTGACTGGAAGTGGAAGTCAATGAGAGTTTATCCATGTGACTCTCATAGCTGGAGTGGGACTCAACGCTCCCTTTTGCTGTCTATCAAGGGTGAAACTCATCTTGTAATCCCACCACTTCATTAGCACCTTTCCAGCACATTATCTTTGCCCTAATCCTTCTGTCACTTTGGGGATTTAGGGTCATTAGAGCATTGAAGGGTCGATGTTATTGTCGTGGAGGTGTGAATTGATCACTAAGATGACAACTGGTGACAAGTATACTTTATTAGTCTGCTACTTTGCCTCTTAATTGCTACTGATTAACCTGTCTGTTAAAAGGGAAATTTGGACTCCTTCTGCCTACTGCTGTCTAGTCGGACCACTCCCCCTAAAGGAACCCGTTTAGACGTAGTATATTTGCCCACTCAATGGAGCTATTTATGTGAGTAAATACAACAAGGTAGGGCCTGGGCCCTTAAACTCACCCATTATATTTTGTTTAGCTTTTGATTGAGAGAATTTCTCTGTTATAAAAAAAAAAAATCAAATATTTCTGATTGCTTCTTTACCATTTCAAAGTCGTGAATAAGATCATCTTCTTTTCCTTAAAAGTCCTATTTTAGATGTGGTTGTGCTTGCTATTTGCATAGATTTCCCAGAGGAAGAGCTGGCTCTCCAAACATCATATTGCATTTAAACTACACATTAAGAGAAAACAGCAACAACAAAAAAAATCCAAACCAACCAACCAAACACAAAAACCCAACCAGAATGCTGCATGTGGCCAGCTTTCATATGCTTCAAGTCTTAATTTTTGTTTACCACAAGAATTATACTTACTTAGTTTTACAGAACTCCTTGTTTAAAAAAACAGTAAAAAAAAAATAATAATAAAAAAAGTCTTTTCAAACTAAATAGCTAGGATAGTAGACAAATTTTAATGGTTGCTCAATACTGACAATCTTTGGATTATTGGTGATTTTATTTCAAATCTGGGTAAGCATTTCTATAAGAGATCATTCTCAGCAACATGGGAAAATGAATGCAGAACTCTAAAAACTCTCTGTTCTCCTTTTTGACATTGATTAAAAAATAACAAGGACAATGAAAAGAAAACTACTCCCAGATCCACTGTTCCTACTCCAAAACCCACATAAATATCAGTCTCTTTATTACACTCCTTCCAAACCCAAGTGCCAAACCTAACTGGCAAAAAATAAGGACTTTAACAAATGTCTAATCTTGGATTTTGTACTAGAGACATTATAATATGACCCTAGGTGTTCAGAATGAATATTTGACCTTCCTGAGTAATTTGAAGTGTTCCAGGTTATTTAACAGGATCAGTATTTCACATCCTAATTTTTAAGGATGACACATCTCCCATGAAGAAAAATTGCTACATAAAACTCAGATTGGCTCTTTGACTTTAATTGTGGTCAAAAGAAAACTTCAATCAGCTTGTGCAATAATCCGATCCCTCCCTTCCTCTTCTAACCATGCCTACATAGAACTTCTGCAAAAGCACATGGTTTGCTTATTAAAAAATCTTGAAGATGATGGAAACCTTTAATGATTTTTTTCATTTGATTTCACTCGAGAAAAATAACAAATACCTAGGGTATTAGTTGTCCAAGAGTAGTTTTACATGCATGGTCCTGTTGAAGAAAAAGTTCTTTCATTTTACCTCCACAGGTTCATACACAGCACATCTGCTCCTGACTAGAGTGTTGTTTGTTCTCTGGACCTACTGTCTTCTTCAAAAAGAGAGTCTGATCTTGATATTTGGATGGAAGTCTCTATAGACCCCATTTCAAACTGCAGCTACTTTAACTTCACTAGTTTGGATTTTAAAGTCTTTTAATTTAACTAAGGCACAGCTCGTAAGTGGTCAATGTAATTTCAGTCTGAGTGATTCACCTCAGTCTTCAATAACCAGTACCTTAACAGCTTGGCTTACCTGAAACAAATTGGCCTGGGTGGAAATAATCCCCACACCAACTGCAAGAGCTTTGGGGTTGATGAGCAAGATGTTTGGGAGACACAACATATCTGTGAAGTAAATGGAGAAAGTGAGCACTGTTGAGGTCACTCCTGAAACCTATGTTAGTACTTGCTTTACACAGCCTGCTCTAACAAACATAGTCTTAGGAAATTCCTTATATCTGGCAGCATTTCTGGAAAAAATCACACCTGAAATCCACAACTGAAAATGGATACTAAGAAACAGTTGACACTGAGACAGACTGGTGCAGGGAGATGCAACTGAGATCTTTCCTTACCATCACCACTCTGATGACTCAAAATTTGGTTCCCACAAAACATAACTACCTTCCTGGGTAATAGAAAACCCAGTGAGCAGCCCCTCCTGGAAGGAGAGTGGCTGAATAACCATAATCTGCTCATTATGCTTTAGGTAAATCATAAGGTCATGTAGTTGTTTAGTTTAAAAAAAAAATAAAAATAATCAGGTAAGTGATTGCTGTATGTCTGAACAGTTTTTCCAGATTTGAGATCTTTCTATTTTACATTGAAAACATGTACTTTCTGTAGCACAGCCTTTAAGCTTTAGTAGAATTAAGCATCAGACAGCAATTTCTGTGGTTGAGCCACTGCATGCTGTTAAGTTCTTTGCCCCAGAATAGAAAGGTATTGTCGTCCTGTGGAAATTTCCACTCTATAGAAATCTAAAGAGTACAAAATTATCTGTCTTGCCGAAAAAAAAAAAAAAAATTAAAAAAAAATATATATATGTATTCCAAATCAATTAAAATTTCACAGAAACATCTTTAAGAAAATTTCTATCAAAGAAGATAGACCTTAGACTTTACGTGATATGGGAAAACAGCAGCCCAGAAAAAAGATGCTAAATACCCTGGAGAGGGGAAACTAAGTGTACTGCAGTGTCTGACTGGGCTAACTTGATGGCCCAGACAGGATGGTGATGTGGAGAAACAAATAAGTGATATTAACTCTGCATCTGGTAATGAGGAAAGTACAACTGGAATATATTTTGATGTGCATACATTAAAAAAACGAGTCAAATAATTGTAAAAATTTAGAAGAACCACACAAATAAAGGACTGAAAATAAAATCAAAAAATGGGAGAAGACTGTAAATTTCTCCTGGAGGAAAAGACCTAGTATCAAAAGGGAATTAGGACTCCTGGCTAAAAGCTGGGAGTAGTTTTACTTTCAGCTGAAGGAGAGCATATATTTTTCAGGAGGGTATATATTCCTTTGTAATGACTGAACAGAGACTGTTCAATAACAGCTGATCCACTCTCACAGGCAGAGCTGACCGAGTTTCTGGAGACTTGCTCTTTCAAGCAAAGCATCAGCAGATGATAATGCACCCGAGCCAGCTCCGGGCTCCCTGTGGCAGAGGCCATACCTGATGACAGCAGTGATCAGATCTAGACTTAGCATCTCTATATCCTCAACACTACTCATTTAATTCCACTGCTGGAATAATTCTGGGGTTTCTTCCCTCCCTCATTCTTGTCTCCCCAGCCTGTTGTTCCAGTGTATGACAACCAGGCACAACACAGCTACTACATGTCCAAGGCCCTGCCACATATAATCCTACTAAATGAGCCTAAGGATGCCACAGCACACATTCACAATGAAATTAAGGTAGTCTTTTCTTAAAAAATATGCTGGTATTATGTGTTGGTGTTAGCAGGACTTGCAGTTCAAGAGATAGCTGTTTGGATAGGTAAAACACATGAAGTCCTGGTCAGATTGATAGATTAGCTCAGAGCTCTGGCATTTGGATTAAAGCAGTATAGAAATGAATCTTATATTTGACATTTAAAACACTTTCAAAGGGAACCTTTTCCACTGCCTGCACTTTCCTAAATCACAGCAGAAAGAACTGCCATAGCAGAACAGTGTGAGAAATTACTATCCAACTGCTTCTCTGTTTTCCCACGTTATGACTGAAGACATTAGTCCCTGAATCATTTTACATCCAGGCATTATGTGCAACAACACTGTGTGTAATAAACAGACAATGCAACAGAAAGAAAATTTGAAAATTCATTTCTCATTTCTTTTAGACAACATCTAGAATATAAATGTGGGTTGTGACAGCTCCAGTTGAAAGAGAAAAAAGAAAAAAGAAAGGCTGCTTTCGAGGGCCATGACTAAAAACTTTAGATTTATATAGTCTGACTCCCATTTCCCACACGACCTTGGCAAAGTCACTTATTGTAACATTTTCAGAAATGGATGCTATTTCCTCAGGCTTTCATTCTACTTCTCATCTCCAGAGTATATGACTGTTTTGCATGTACAACCAATAGCTAAAGTAAAAGTCTCAAGGGACTTTATGGAGTCTCTGGATCTTGATCCTTTCAGGGCTTCAGAGCTGTTTGCTGTAACATACATATAGCATGATTTGTTAGCTGTTCCAGGACTTCTCCAACAAAACTTTGGGTTTATGGACTGCCAGAGTTTTCGAAGCCCATCTTGAGACGGCTAAATAATCCAGTTTAAGTCAGTAAAAGACATAATAGTTCTAAAATATCAGATCTTTTCCCAACTATATTCTTCCCATCACATGACATAAAACATTTAATGACTGAAGAACACACAAAAGTGAAAAGTGGGTGTTTCATCTCCCCCTTATTTCTCAGCTCTCAAATTGGAGCTCTAGCTATTTTGAATGGTTGAGGAAGAAGAAGTAAGGAGATAAACACTGAACAATTTGAAGAACTTCATAATTGAAGGAAGTGAAATGATATGTTTTATGCATATGCTTTATATATGAAGGGCTTTGCAGATTTGCTAGCAATTTACATTGATTTATAAGAAACATCCCCTCAAATCCAGATATTAAGGTTGAATTGGCAACTGCAATCTCAGTCTCCTGCAGTGTTAAATAAATAGTACATATTTTATGACTTAAAGAATCAATCCAGATAGGAATTTATAGTCTGATATATCAGACTATAAATTCAAAACATCCAAAATTCTGCTAATCTGCTAAATTTGCTATTGTAGGATATTTATGTATAGTGCATACATCCTCCTTATTGTCACCAGCCTCTCTCTTGCTCATGGTCAAGCTGAGGTAGGATATCAACCTTCACAACTGTAAGAAATCACATTATGATGAATATTCAGACAAGTTTGGCAGAGTGTGAGAAGCTGAAGTGCTCTGATAGACCTTGGAAAAACATCAGACTCTGTAGATGTTCAACCCACCAGCTTTTTTGTTCTCTTATTCTTTTCTCAGGACAGTTTCAATAATGCCACTTAGGGTTCTCTCTGAAATTTTCCATGGGTGAGCTCTACATTTTACTGTGCCCATAGGAAATGTCATTTCTCATTGCCATGGCTTGAACTTTTATTTCCACCTTCTTCGTTTCAGTTGTGTGCACATCAAGTATTCATTAGCTAACATTTCTTCCCTTCTTTTTCTTTCTTTTTAGAAAAAATACATTTCTTTCCTTCTTTTTCTTTCTTTTTAGAAAGAATATATGTAAGCATGTAATCACTTAAATGCTCTACGTAGATGTTGTAAGATGTTCTATTAAGTCAAAACTATGCCAAGGTGAAAATAACCCTTGCTTTAGATGCCAGATCATAAAAACAGCTTAGTTTCTCTGAACATTCTGGTCATAATGTTTTCTCATAAAAGTTGGAAATGGTACCAAACTTGTGATGAACCTATTCATTAGTTCCTTTAAACAGCTCTAACCACCAGCAAAAGGGCAGGGGACTGTCCACCGCTCTTAACAAGCAAAACTCCACAAGGACAATAATCAGCAAAGAAAAGACAGTGCTCACATTTCTTTCAGTAGTTAAACCAAAAAGAACTGGAGTGAAAGTCGTCCATTCAGTTGACTATAATACTGCACACCTGTAGTGAAATCCTGGCAAGTAACTGCATCACTGTGCTTGCACTGATTGCCTTTTATGTTAGAAAAATCCAGTTGTACCCAGATTAATAAATAAGAGTAATTAAAGCAGATTAAAAAAACATTATGCAGGCATGAAATACATAAAATTAAAATATTGGAGTGGGGGGAAAAACAACACCTGGAAAACTACAGAAACCGACAAAACCAAGATCAGAATAGAATCAGAAGAACTACCTGTGGCATTCACTTGTGATTCCCTCAAAATACGATAAAAGATATCTCTGTTTGTAAAACTAATTTTTAAAAAGATACTCAGTTCCAATAGCTTTCTTAACTGCAATCTTTTAATATTTTGGAAACAAAGAAACTGCAGTACACTAAATGTTCGAGATGAATGTGAACATAAACTTTCTAACACCTCAGTAAATACTTGAAAGAGCATTACTCTAATATCTGTAAATCAGAGCACTTCAAATTAACCCCACATTCATTAAAAAGCTTGCTGATTTTATGTTTTTATTATCATTCTGATACAAGCCTGAGAACAAAAGTGCTTAACAATTCCAGTCAAATAGGATCAGGGCATTAATTCTTGTTTGGATGCAAGAGCAACATAAATCATCTGTTCCAGGCTAACAATTTAAAGAGTGCAGAGCGCATTATGTTAAATAAAGTATTAACACTGAGTTAAGAACAGCTATTAAGGGACTTTGAGAGTTCTGGCTCACATTACCTTACACCATTTTTTTTTTAAATAACCTTTTTCCAGCTTTTTAATCCCATAATTATTCCATAACAGTTTTGTCAAAAAACTCCAGTTTCTAACCATACATAGCTGTAAGACTACATGTGAACTCCTTCAGTTGAATTCTTATTCTTATTATCAGTCTGACCCACATTATTGACTTGTAGATTTATATATATATGACTTTGTAATTGTGAGATGATTAAATAAAGCATACTTGATAATCTAAATTTCTGTGGCTTTTGAAACAAACTGCTGAAATGGTGAAGAAAAAAATAAACTTTTATTTTTGCGTGCACATATATGCATCCACGTGTATGCACACATTAGTATGTACTTGTGTGTGCCTTCACTCAGTCATTTAGCAGAATGACTTCTTCCCAGTCACTTTCCAAGTCTGTAGATCAACCTGAGACTCTTCTGTCACGACCTTGATTTTCTTTCCAAGATGTTTTCTCTTGGTCTATTCCTAATTTCAGTGGATGTACCAGATCCACTGTTGTGCAGATACACGTACTATATGGTGCCACAGAACTCATGAAGAGCTTTAGATGCTGAGAGTGTAAGAATTCCTTAGTAGTGAGGCTGATGTGGTAGCAGAAGGGAACAGTGGGTGATGCATTCATGAATTCATGGATTGGCTTGGCTTGTGTATCAGGTCAGACAGGCCATACCCATCACTCATTCTGAGCAGAAGAGATGCTGCTACCCTAATTGTCTTGCTCCAAGATTTTTTTTTTCACAGCCTCCTTTTTATAGAGTTTTGTTTTCCTCTGTGACACCTGTGATCTCTTTTAGTCAGAGGCAGGATTGTGCCTCTATGACACAATGACATATCTAAAGGGCATATGGCAACTATATTTGTTTACATAAATATTTATCTACAGAGAAAGAGGTCTCTAATATTACAGATAATTGATGTTTAGCTGGAAATTGGAGAAAGCTTTGGAAATTTTTCCAGTCGCAAAATGTTCAGAGGGTCTAAATTCAGTAGTATGGAACAAACCTAACTAAGATAACTTTATGTTACAGTAGCCATCAGAGATAGAAAATAACAGCTTTAAAGAGGACATGTCTTGCTGTCTGTACTTTTTGACCCTTCAGTACAATAAAGACAGGGACAAACTGGAGAGGGTCTTGCTGAAGAGACTTTCCCATTTGGATGGGCCAAAGATTGGATCTCTACAGAAGACTTGGACAGGATGACCTCCTAAATTCCTTCCAGACACCGTTATTCTATTACTCTGATAGTCTTTCCAGTACATCTCTTCATTAGAAGTTATTTGAAATATAACTGAAATGATATAAAGAGAAAAAAAGGTCTCAGGTATTATTCTGCTCTGTTCCATTTCCACCTTTTCCTTGGCCAGATTTTCCATCTGACATAACTCCTTAAAGATTTAAGGTAGCTAAAAATGTAGCACCCAACCCTATTGGATTTAAGTACATTAGTCACATAAATTGATTGGAACAATTAGCTGAATAAATAGATATAACATATCTTTTAGTGCCATAAAAGGGACATGACTGCAGGTAAATCATATGAATAATTACAACCAGGACCCCAGGTTTTCCAATCACTTTCCATACGTACTCTGAATTGCAGGGCCTTCTGGTGACTAATTGACCTCTTTTTGTAGATAAATTAAAGAACGAATTTGCAGTGATGGTCAAGCTGCAAGGTACCAGCGAATTAACAGCAAAAATAAACATGACACTTTTAAGAAACATTGAATTTTGCTTCATCTTTGTCACGTCTCACAAGTATTAATGTGAACACAGTGTCAAGAGAATGAATTTTTATGTCTGCAGCTGAGATTAATTCATTCATGAAATGAAAATACTTTTGTGAAACAAATAAACCTTTCTTCAGGCAGAAGTGAAAGTAGTTTATAAAACCTTACCCAATCAGAGAAAATAAGAAAACTGCATGATTGAAATGACTGTTCTGATAGATCGTATGAACTATTTAATTTTCAAAGGAACTTTCCAAATAGAGAATCTGTGGGAAAATCAAATATGAACACTGTTTACATAACATGGAATTGAAATCTTTTAATTTAACATTTTTGACATAAAATTCCATTTTAGGGGAAAAAAAAGCTCAGTTCTATTGGAACAGTCCATTGTCAATTTAAAACAAAAGCTAAAATGGTCAAGAAAAATAATTGGAACAAAGACAATGTGAAATTTTTACCCTTTTTAATACATAGTTAAGTCAGCTTTAGAGCTGGGAACATCCTGAAAATGTCTGGATGTACTTTTAAATACATGTAAAGAAATTGTTTTCATGGAAATTTATCTGACTTCTCAACCAGCTCTACATTTCACAGAAATGTTTAAGTTTCTACACAGTAAAATTTGCACTAGAGAGGTTAATTATTACTGAGAAAAAGAGGACGACATTTTCTTAAAATAATAACCTGTTATTATAGACAGACTATCTAAACAATTTACCAAAGGGGTTCTGTCTCTTGCATCCTGTAATAATTTAATTTTGGATTTTGGATTTTTGACCTCAACATTTTCTTCTTTATATACACATAAATGTGTGTGCCTATCTGTGTCTTGTTCACTCTCTTTTCATGTACTTATATAAATTAGAGGAACAAACCTGAGACAAACTCAAACAGATAGGAAAATTTGGTATGTCTGTTTTGACTGACCCTTTCTTTCTCACATTTTAGCTTGCTTTTTTCCATTTAACACAATTATTTCCCAACTCAACATAATTATTTTTGTTCTTGAATTTTCTAACAATTTTGGTAAGGCCTGAACTGTACAAGTCATGACTCTATGAACATGAGCCAGCGTGTTCTCTTGTACAGGGTGTTGTCAAACAGAAGGTTTGGGGAACATCAGGGTAGGGCTTTTGCACCTTTCCTGTTTCAGCTGAAAATTACTGTTGTGAAATGTAGCTGAACCTCTGCTTTGAAGAGCCCAAGGGAGAACATGCATATTTTTATTTCAGAACTCAGTCCCAGCTTGGCCAAGAAATCCAGAAGTGTGCCCCATTACTGCCGGTTTCGGTCCCTCTGAACAGGACCTTCCCCTAGCTGTATGAGTCCCAGCTGTAAGCAAATCCAAATGCCAAATGAAGGGGAAGTGAGACAAAGAGGGGGTTTTGCATTTCTCAGGTCATTATCACACCAGACTATGAACTAATGTTACTGATTCAAAATACTTTTAGACACCCAGTTTATATAAACATGCAAAATTTGGTGGAGTACCTAGGGGTTGTCAAAATAGTGGAAAATCCTGGGAAAATAGTGAGGATTCACATGCTGGGTCACTAGCTCCAGCTTCCACTCACATCCATGTCAGGCCCTCAGCTTCTGGATGAAACCAGAGCAAGTTGCCAAGAACAACATACAAGAGATAGCTAGATGTTTTCCAGCCCGAGGAAAAACCTAGTTCAGATGGGTGCACTCTGAAATTTGTACCAGAATGCAGATCTGAGTTTTTGTTGTCTGGTCTCTGCCTGCATGAAACACAATGAAGAATTCAGATTCTAACTTACAATTGTCATAACAAGGCTAATACAGAGTAAAAGATGAACAATTTAAAATAAACATCACTGAATCTTGGTCTAAACTGGAAAAAAAACCCAAACAAGTAAAAACTAGTAAGACTAACCATAAAGCAGATGGATAGAGTTACCTGAGCAGTGTAACATTACAGTACTAAGCACAAAGATTATGGAGCTTCTTTAGCTTCTAGAACTTACTCATTAGACCCATCTATTCTCTTTATTTTCATATGCCAAACACTAGTCCTTGGAGACTGGGAACTTCTTTTTTTTGTATAGACTTCTATAGACTTAAAGTGGAGTTCTTCTCAGCTGAATCCTACACGTTAGTGTGAGAGACCAAAACACTCATATGCTAATATCAAGCCCCAAGGGGGTGAACAAAGATGTCCTTCCCACACCCTTCAAGTCACCACAGATTTGACTATGACACAGACATAACAACACTGCAATTAAGTTCCCTTTATCTATATGGAGTTGAAACTACTGTTTTAAAAAAAGATAAATATGGGGGAATGGAGAAGAAAGTAACAGCCTTTTTTTTGCTGAGCTAGGAATTTTCAACACATTTGCATTACTGTGCATCAACAGACACATCCATGCTAGTTTCCTTCTTTGTCAAATAATGTCACATAATGTGCTCAGTTTGGGTCGCTTGCTAACACAGGAAGAGAAGGAGCTGAGGCCTTTGTGAGAGTGTGTTCATAAAAGGTGTTTATTCTGTATATTACATCAGTTTTCCACTGGGGATGTTTTTGTTCTCAGCATTTCTCTCCCTGAACCAATTTGGAATCAATGCCTGGTCTTCTGCCTTTCTTGCAGCTTGCCTTCAGAGTGTTCTCCTTAAGGAAATTATGCATGGAAATTCCTTTTTAGGAGCTTTCATTGAAACCACAAGTCTGTATCTGAAAATATATACTACTGAAAAATTTTGCCCAAAGCTTTGTCTTGGCTATATAAAGAAATTATAGGTGTGGACCAATTTTTGAATTAGCATGAAAACTGCTTTTATGTGCATATGAGAAAGGCCTTTTGAAACATCTTGCCAAAGGCTTTTTTGTCTTCTGGTTGTTATAAGAAAACATGGTTGCCCAAAAGAAAAAACCTGATCATGGTTCCACCTTAATCAGATTCATGATCGTGTCCTAATGCAATTTGTCTTAATCCATTTCTAAGGAAGACAACCATTTATGATTTGGAAAGACATGTGGGAATAAATGCAGCTATATGGAAATCCCCCGAGTCCTTTATTTACTATATTTTACCAGTTCATAAAAAAAACTAATTACATTTTAGAGAAGAAGGCATTATAAATGCGATGTATATTCTAATACAAAACCCCTCTACCCGGGTGTCCTACAATCAAACTGTGCTCAGTTTGCAATCTCACAGTGCATTTTATATCTCTGTTGCAGGCTTTAGAATAATGATGCCATGCTTAACACATTATAATACTGATCACACGTTCCAGCACATAGCTGAAAGTGGTGCTGTGCTTGTTTTGTTTGGGGAAAGAATGCCTTCTGCTTAGTATGGCAGCAAATTGCCCTTGCAGCAAAAGGGATAATGACTTGATACCCATGGAATAAATTAATTAATACTTGTGCAAATATCTGTACATTCATCCACACACAAACCCCTATATATTTATTTAATTAAAATGATGTGCTCCAGAGAAGGAAGAGACAGCTCAGTGTGTTGAGGAATGTGTTTAGACATACCTTCCCCAACACATGCTCATCAGGAAGTGAAGGGTGGGATGGGAAAGGATACAAGAAAACACTTTAGAGAAGATTTAGCTTTCTACATATGAGTTGTCCCATTGGAATTGTGTGAATAAAGTTAACCATAACTGTTTTGAGAACTGAGGTCCTAAAATAATACAGAGGAGTTCCAAATGCAAAATGGTCTAGGTTTATTTGCTCTGAAATTCTTTCATGTACTATTTCCCTCCATACACACACATTAAAATATTATAAATGTTATTGTTAAGAAAAAATTTTGCTATAAACATTACTGACTATAATAAATGCCATAAACTTGGGGTAGGTCAGCAGTGTAAATAATCAGAGTCTTTGTATTTACCCTGTTTTAATAAATAGGAGATCACGTAACTCATGAAATTATAATTATCCAACATTTCATCATTTGTTTTTTACTTGAAAAGTTTAGGAAAGAATCTTTTTCTTTTGCACGCTCACATCTGTGGATGATCATTTGTTCTTTATCTAGTGAAAACTGAAGTCCTAACTCAAGGCTTATCATCTGCCATAACCTTTTATTCAGGTGACTGGTTTAATGTACTAGAAAAGTTGTGCTGATGAAGAAACTATGGTTTTACATGGACCCAATAAGGGACTTTGTTTGTTTGTTTGCCTGATGAAAAATAGCCCTCCATTGAAGTTAAAGTTTCATTTTACACAGGACTGCAAGATAGAAAAAATTGACTCGTTCCAACCTGGAGCTAAACTTAAATAGTGGAAAGAATAGTGAAGGAAAATTCCATTACTTGTTCAAAACACATTGATCTTATTTTGTGTATCTATATTGTTAAATAAGACAAATGGGAATAAAATAAACTGAAAACCTGACAAAAATTAAAAATCTTTTTGAGTCCCACAATATCAAAGCAAAACTTTAGTATGAAATTATTTTTATGATTTTCTGAATAAAACCATATTGGAAAGAGTTTTAATTTTTATAAATCAGCATATGGAAAAGCAAAGTTTCCTCAAAGTGCCTAAAAAAATAGAAAATTAAGTCCTTTTTTATAAGACAATGTTAGGTTCTCCTTTTCTGTTTTAATTACTTTTAAACACACGGAAGTGAAATACATCCCCTCGATGTTCTAATGATTCCCTATGCATGAGACTGAAAAAAAATTGATGGACACCTTGTTCTTCTAGTTACTGTCAGTGTGAATTTTGGCATTCAGAAAACTCATGCCTTAGCAATATCAACAGTCAGAGACTCAAGAAAAACTGCAGGTGTGAAAAGGGTGCATTGTAAGAGCAACTTTACTGGTAAAACAAAAGGGCTAAGATTAGATGCCTCCTGATGCATAAGGAGAACTTAAAGTAATTAGTAACAACTGTGTGAAGTTTAGTTTCCAAGAAAATACAGTCTCCAACACGTTTACAGTTGAATAGAAAAGGAGACATAATAGATTTTTGTTTTAGTACACTGCACCAGTAAATCTGCAAACTGAAGCCCTAATTAATGTATGAAGCAAACATTCCAGCAACTAAATCCATCTCATTTCAAATTGCTACATACACAAAATTGAAAGTGCTCTCCTTTAATTTTTGTTGCTGTTATCACCTTGGTTTGTTGTGGGATTTCAGGGTTTTTTTCCCCTGCATTGGAGACCTTGCTTCTGTCTGAAGAATCATTTCTCCCCATGTATTTGGTTTCGGTGTTTGGCATGTGTTTCTTACACACATAGCACACCACATGTAGGCCTTGGTCTAGACAATAGGACTGGCCAAACTTTGTACTCATATGACAAAAAGCAACTTTTTAACGTTGAAACTAGTTTACAACTAGTTTACAACTAGTACAGAATTGGTATGTTGAGAGCTGACAGGCAATGAGTATTCAAAAGTAACAAATCTAATCTGAGAGGAAAATAAACTGGAGAAATTTTGGAAAGAAAGGTTGTCAAAAAATGGACATTCAATGCTTTCTGAAATACTGCCTTCTTTACACTTGATACCAAAAAAAAAGGCTCAGGTAACCAAAATTTTTTTTTTATCTTATTTTAAATATTTAATTTTAGATTTATTAAATCTGAAAGCTGCAGACATCATTTTTGCAAGCTCAGCATGCTCAGCAAGTAACTCTGAGTACCTTTAACAAGACAAGACTGATTTTCCTATTGGGAAGATTAATTTCTCATTGCTGTTGTTGTATAAGTACAGGCCTGTTTTCCTTTGTAATAAATAAAGCTGAAGTCAACACATGTAACCACCGGTATAATACCTGCATGTTGTGAAACTTGCCCTGACTCAAATCTGCTTAATGGTTTTCCACTGAAAATTCAACATCTGCCAACACCACACAAATCTTGATAACTGATGTCATCATGAACCCATTAAGCCTTGGTTTTTAACATGTTAGGAAAACAAAGGGTTTATGGAAGACTGCTAACAGAGGGCTAAATTCTGGAGCCCTTATTCAACAGTAGGAATTGTTCTTTAAGTAAGGTGTGAGTAAGAACATCTTAAGCCTGGCAGAATGTAAGCAAGCTCTTGTTCCACATTAAATTTAATTAACCAAACCATTCATGAAAATGACACCGTAAGATATGAAACCTGTCACTGCAAATCACCTTTCGTCACTGAGGCTGATTTGGGAATGCATGTCCTACCACACCAGCGACTAGCTTTGATGTGTCACATCTGTGATACTGCAGCAAGGAAAAGCCATTTAAAATAGAGGGGGAGCTTTGGAGAAGTTAGGCATTTCCCTCTAAGGATCTGAAATTTCTCAGCAGAGGCCATCCAGAGATACACACTGAATAAAAAGGTCTTCATACTAAAATCTCATAATATGCCTGCAGGATCACTGTAGCAGTAGCTAAGGGAAAAGCTGTGTAGTGCTGAAAGAGTAAGGAGCATCTATCCAGATAAAGAAGGAGTCCCAAGTTATCTCTAACATCCATACACCTGAAAAACTGATAATGCCTATTCAGCAGTTTGTTTCCTGGGCACAGAGGTGGTTAATCAAAGTTACAGCTTGAGACTTGTGGGGGAGGGAAAGTCACTTAATTAATGTGCCAGATATCCTTGCCAAAGCTTTCGCCAAGATTAGGTTCAGATTGTAAAGAAATCTCCTAGAGAAGGATAATTCTCAACACCTGCGGGCACTTTTATTAGCTGCCTGCACAGAATAGAAAACCTTATGTTAAAGCATTTTGTCTCTGCTCTACCAAACTGACCTCACATGCTTTTATCTGGACATAACCATAAGCAGATTTTAAAGCAGGCTACAGACGAGTTTGCTAATGGGCGAGTGTTCTGTGGCAAATCGACACAAATAAAGTAACCTGTGGATGGAAGCAATCATACAAAGCTGTTCAAAAGGGGATGCCGTCAAAACAAGGGTAGGTTTGGGTGCAAAGAGGAGGAAGAAAGTGAGAGAGATCACTAGGAACTGTAACACATTCAGAGGAGGCACCCACCTAAAGCAGTGTGATGCTAGATCCAGGTCCGGACCACCAGGGCCGAACCTTGGCTTTGTTAAGAGGAACAGAACAATTCCTGTAAACCTCTAAATCTTTTTCTCCTGACAAAATTTCAGCAGTGTTTTTTGTTTGTGTTAGAGTTTCTGGTTTCTTTTTGTTTGTCTGTTATTGCTTTGGGGGATTTTGTTTGTTTGTTTGTTTGTTTGTTTGTTTTTTCCAGAGGCAGTTGATTCTACAACATTGCAGAACAAGGTTCAAAAGTTGAATGCATAGCCACAATGCTTCTAAGGAAACAAAACCTCAGTAAACACCTGATATGTTTAAAACCATATTACAATAAATCTAGGAAATTATTATATTTTGGTACTGCATAGCGTAACTCCTCACTAGAAGAAATTCAAATGAATTTCAGACATGTTTTTTCCATATTTGGTTGTGAAATAGTTTGTTTTTATCTGAAAGGAACAGTTACAACTGTCTGGTGGAGGCTTATGAAATTGTTATTCACTCTTGATCCAGCGATACTTATTTTCAGCACATGTAAACACACACAGACACGTGCACAGACATGTGCAACACAATTTCTGCAATGATTTTTGGCAGCAAAAAATGAATTCTCAAATGTTCATTGTTCTACACACTTTAAACTGTCTCTCTTTAATCTGTCTTATCAGTTTAAATTTTATTTTTCTGTGGTTCAAAACACTCCTACCTTTTTTCTAGATAGAGGAACAGTAAGAAAGCTCTGATTTCCATTCTTTTAGTACTAACAAAATGAAAGTATCGGCAATTATAAAAAACCATCTGTGACTTCTGAAAATATAGTGAAAATCTTTAGATTTTTAAAGAAATAGTCTTGAAACATTGTCCTGAGCTTTGGTGTTTGCATTATTGCTCTGGTTTCATTTTCTCATTCCTGTCTCAGTTGCACTAGAATCCTTTAAAATAAAATGTTAATGACAACTCACAGCCCTAATTTCAGGTCAGATCCACCCCCCTTCACTCAGGCTAACCAGTACTTCATTCTGCAAGAGCCTAAATCACCTAAATGAAGGATTATCATAATAATGAGTAAATTACCAGGTATATCAGAAAACTGCAGTGACTCTAAACTTTGACTCATTTCTTCCTAAATTTTTTCCTAGCAAACATCACAAAAACAGTGAATCACCCCAAGTATGGATTGCCTTTTACCTGAGGTGGGGTAATTTATGACACTTAACCACTTTCTGTGCAGTCAGTGTTGCATGCCCAAAAGTGCTGCATAAGGTAAGAAGAGTGGATTTGTGACAGAGGCCTGCCACTTGCAGACATTTGCAAAGGAGTTGCAGAATCAGATGCTCATGTCATGATCCTAAAATTTGGGAGGAAGGGCTCTCCCACAGCCTCTGAAAGTATTTGCCACTGATCTAACGGCTCACAGGCTAAGCAATTCCTGGGCAAATAAAATATATTAGTTCAGAGCTGATACTGATTTTAACTTTCAGGAAGATGAATATAGTCTTAATTTCAACTAACTGTGCACACTTTAAACACTATAAATCTCTAACTATTATTAGCTTTTACAAAGCAGATAATGAAAAAAATATCAAGTGCAGTGGGATATTCCTAAAAACGTTCATGCTTGTCTAAGAAGGTAAAACTCCTGCTAGGGGTCTGAGCCACAAGGAAAAGAGCATTCCAGCACTCTCCACAATCCAAATTCAAGATGATGGCCTTCTCCTGACATTAGGTTACAACTTACAATAATTTTAAACCTATTCCTAGGATTTTACTTTGAAAACCATTCTGGGTATGTATACGAAAGAGTACAAATGTTGATCACCTTTTTAAAGACTGAACTTAATACCTAATGCACCATTTTCAGTTCAATAAATATCAAAGACAGCTGTGCAGATAACTGTTAGCATTGCTGATACAGGTTTCTCTAGATAAGACCTAACTATTCATCTTATTACAAACAATGGAATACAAAATGATCCAAAGAGCTGCAAAATTTAACACCCTTTTGTGTTCTGTGGAATTTGCTCAGGCCTCAGCCCCAAAGAGTACATTCATCAGAGTTTTACACCTGACTAGTTTCACCAGTTGAGAGAAGGTTACTCATGCGTATCATGTTAAATGTGAAAATAAGTGCCTGAAGGAACTTAAGGAGCAACACAGGCACTGAAAAGACAGCATAATCTTGATGGGCAAAACACAGAAATGTTCCTCCATGAAAATAAATAAAAAAAAAGTGAGCCTGCCATAAAGGCTTCATCAGTGCAAATTTGGCAAACAGAACCATGGAGGCTGACTGTAGTTTTTCCACTGTAAGCCTGACCTGTAACTCATTAACCTACCACTAAAACAGTATTCACCTCATATTCAGTTATTCAAAGAACTCCAAGGAAAAGAAAACTGGAATGAATTTTTATTCCACTTCTCTGGAAAAAGGGCAAGCCATGCCATATGTGCAAAATTTCATAAACACTAGAAAAGGAGTAAAAAAGAAACTATGAATGACTTATTGAATGTGTTCATCCAGCATTCAGGTTTTTTTTGGGGTTTTTTTTGTCCATATTAACACATTGGACTGTAACTCTACTTTCATATTTCATTGTTCTCACGTATATGTAAACCAATCCTCCTGAAAACCAAGACTGCAAAGGTTCAAGACCAATGATAAAACTTCTTCATTATTTCCCTGGGTACTCACCATCTGCCCCACTGCTAACACAAGCATTTCAGGGTATTTCTGCAAACCCTACAATTACACCAAAATCGCTTTTAAATCTTTTCCTAGAACCTGTGTTCATGAATGGCTGTTAGATTAGGAAGTCTTGATGGGAGCCATTTCCCCAAATACTAACATTGCTTTCTATTTCATGGGATTGTGCAGAATTCAAGACAGCCTTAAACTTAGCCCATGGTGGTTGTTTTTGCATGGGTTTATCGGAATCTGTCTAAGTGAAGACAGTTCTATAAATAAAACATCAGGCCTTTTTTATTCTTCCTGTTATTACCCTCATTAAGAGCACAGAAAGGTCACAGTATGTGAAAAATTGTGAAGCACTAGATTAGACCCCCAGTACTTCCCAAATTCCTTCAGGAAACAGATGAGTGGCTCACTTGAAAATATCCAAGCAACTGAATGAAGAACTTTACTCCAGCTTCCCAAACAAGTATTTGTCATTTACTGAAGAATTTTAGGCTGATTTCTTTCCTCTAGTCTTTATATAAACCTTCTAACTAAAGCACTGCAACTTCTAAATAAGGGAGCATAGGTCCCTGCAACCTTGGAAACAAAAGTTTATTTTTATTTTCCTCAATACAATTCAGTTTTTCCTATCTTAAGTCTCCTATCTCATCCGTCTATTTTAAGGTCCCTGAATTTTCAGGTTGTCCTTGGACAGTAGCAAAAGGTACCTACAAGTTACCAATGCACACACAATAACCAAACTATTACCTTTTCCCTGCTCTGAAAATTGTATTTGTAATACATCACCGCCAACCTCAAAGATTTCTAACCTCTACTTTGCTGGTTTTTGTTAATTTCAGAAAAGAGAAGACTCTGCTCGCCTTAAAGCCTGACTGGTTTCTTCCAGCCTTAGTAGCTAATGTAAAGAAAGAAAATGCTTCTTACAGTCCTGGACAGAACTCTGCAAGTCATCTTGGAGATTGGAAAGACTGTGGATTTTTCTGGGAAGAATGTTTCTTCAGCTTTTATTTCCGCACTCCAAACATGTAATAAATTCTTCACAAACACAGATATGCATAACTTTTACAAGTGACTAGTTCTCAGAATCGATAGCAAAAATGCAACCTATTGTGATTTGTGTTTTTAAGCTGCATAGCAGAGGTTGATCAGCACTGAATTCACAGTCCAGAGGCAAAATTGCCTTTACACAGGCAAATTACATGACTGGATGGACCACAAGAGCACTCTCTTAATTTCTGCAGGATTTTCTCTACTGCCTGGTCCAGTTCTATAAAATACAATCTTCCAATGGAGGGGCAGGACTAATCCCATTCCAAGTTACATGTTCCTAATTTCAAAGCTTTATGCCTGAGTGCTATCCACATTCAGATGGACATTGTGTGTTGCTTGCTCTGCAAATTCACACACTTTTATTGTTTTGATTCAGTTTACAAAACAGTTTATAAAAAAGATAGTTGGAGATGCTGTATTCCTATTTCCTCCAGTAAGGCATAGTGAGATACACAATATAAACAATATAGTTTCTTTTTGCCTTTCCTCTTCTAAGGAATGCTAGTTTGTAATGGGTTAAAAATCTGCTGCTAAGCACTGGCCATTTTAAGGTGTATTCTTCTCCCCTGCTGATTTGCCCTCTGACCTTCTGGGGGCCAGGGTGGCTGCAGACTTCATTTTTGCTCTATTTCCTGGTCTCTCTCCTGGCTGTGCACTCAATGCTTCCACAGCAGATTAATGACAGCTAATAATATCTGATATATCTGGACATTGCCACATAATGAGTTGCAGTCCCACTGGGTGCCCAAAGTGTCACTACTAACAAATTCACCAGAGCAGCATATAATTAGCATGTAAAGGGAGTGATCATGCAGTAAATCTGGAGGGGAAGATGGATAGCCCATGAGGAAAAACTATAAGGGAAAACTACTATTCTTAACACTCATTGGTAAATGTATGTTTCTTGCCATGAATATTTTCTTGATAACAAACTGTGGACAGGTTACCTTTACAGTAACATTATTCCTTCCACGGCTGATAGGCAGAATTTCATTATGCCACTGCTAATGTTACAATATTTCTGCAAAATGTCACCATATGTAAATTAGAAGAGGTTAGGGTTTCCATCTTAGTTTTCTTTCAAGATGCACTGTCCCTTTCTGCTATAGCCCAATTCCCCTTTCTACTAGTTTACAGACATGCTAACATTGACCCAACCTTACAAAATAAAATTGGTACTGGAGTATCTTCCTTCTCCAATAGCTAAATAAGAAGCATGACATTCCACACATGATTGAGCCAAGAAAGGAGAATAGAAATAAACTTGATGGCTTTTATACAAAGTATAACCTTTCCTGACACATCAGAATATACCCAATAAAATAAAATGGGATGCATAGACAATGTGAATTTCCTGACCTGATCTAAACATGGGTCTCTATCTTGTCCATCTGTCTGACTATCATGCCCTAAGTCCTGCCTGCAGTTTGGGTATGGGAAAAGAGGATTTCCCGAGGGAAGGGGGTCGACAAGGAGCAGATGAATTGTCCTGATGGGCTGCATTCAGCCTGAAGAGCCCTAAATGGGACAGCACTGCTCTAGTTTAAGTCAGTCATTTGTCCTTGTTAGAAACCACTGCTCAGCAGTGCTAAAGACTTCATTTTGGTTTCAAGTTGTGTCATTTACAGGTCTTTTTCCTCTTTGACATCTGTGGGACCACTTACATTTACATCTCCAGCTCTGAGGTTTATTTGAGTAAATGTCCAAAAACCTGGTTAATTCCAAGAGCAAGGGTTTGGGTTTTTAAATTATTCTTTTGCTGAACAGAGAGGCCTTTGGCCCTGAAGGCTCCAGACTTTAAATTCTTTTTGCTCATAAGGCCCTTCTGTCATTTGAGAAGAAAAAAAATGCTAACAAGGAAGCTTCACTTAAAAAACCAAACTGAAATCCCAACAAATAAACAAAAGATTCTTCCTATAACACAAATATTTTACCATGATAAAAAATTAATCAAAGATGTGAAAAATGTGTTTTAGTTTAGTTATATAAATTTATATAAATCTGGGTAGATTTATATAACTATGGAAATTTATATGACCTTTATAAACAAATACATAATTTATAATTTTAGTAAGTTATATAGTAAGTTATAATTATAATATATTATCTAAATATTAAAGTTATATATGTTTATATAAATAAATAAAATCACAGTTTAGCTTAGTTTAATCTCTATAGCCTCCTTCTGCAGGGAGGGCTTGGCTAGGAGAGCCTTGTGATCCTCAGGCTGAGCAAGCAGCAGCTGACAGAACCAGAGTTATATCCCAGGCAGGAATTGCACAGAGCTCAGGTATCAGCTGCTGTTTATGATGCTGGTGAGCACTGTGGATAAACCTTGACACTTTTAAGAGTGTGAGTGGCTGCCCAGCAGTGAAGGGATGCACCCTGGAAATAACAGTAGCTGCTCCTGCCCACAATTGCATTCCTGCTTCTGTCCTTAGCTAAATGCTCATGAGCCCCTCTGATCAATTCATAAGCTCCAAAAATTTCTGTGGGTTGTATCTTTATGGGGTTTCACGCTGGTTTGTGTTCTGCTAAAGAATCAATTTTTTGAGTCACAGAATTTTAGTTTTTAGACTCTTTTCTTAAGAAAAAGGTTTACAAACTGGGTGCATAAACCCTGGAGACTTAAAAACTGTACAGTTAATTAAAAAGCAAGAACTTAAAAAAAATCTAGCAAGTTTTCCTACTTCGAAAGGCAATTTAATTGGATTTTGGAAGGAAAGGAAAAAAAAAAAGAAATTTAAAATCTTTAAAATTTTCCTGACAGATAACATCTGTAATTTTGAATCCCTTGTTCTATTTCCTTGCCTCTGCAATCCATGTGGTAACTCTCAGAACAATTATTCAATATTCACCTTTTCACATAATTTCTTTGAATGCAAAAAGATCCAAATTAATAAAAACAAATCAAACCTAATCAAAACAAAACAAATAAAACCAAAAATTAAAACAAGGCTTATATTGTTTATCTTGTTTTTAATGAAAGAATGAAACTCACAGCCTGTCCAACTCCCACAGGGGCCTTTTTTTATGCATTCTTAATGATAATTAACTGACAGTGATTGATGGTTGGTACTGGAGTAATAGTAGATACAACTGCCCAATCCATCCAATTTGCTTTTCTATTTTTTACAAGTCCTTGTTTATTTCTGAATAATCTCAAATGAATTATTTGTCCAATTATAATATCACATTTAAAGTTCATCAGGAATACATTTGCCCAATTGTTCTGTCACTTTGCTGACTGAGATTTCACATTCTCAGATTTCATGCTGTGTCAGGTTTAAGGAGGGCAACTACTTTTGCCTAGGATATCCATGAAACCATTCACATACATTTCCATATGTTTTGTAGGCAAAAGTATTTCTGCTGGAAAACGGGCCCTGGCACACCGAGGCCGTACAGAATTTTTGAAGGTGTCCAGGTGGAATTATGTTGAAGGGAACATGAGTCTTTTTTAGCTTCATTTCAAAATATTGTTGTTCGCATTGAAGTCACCTCTAGGGGTATTTTTTATATGCACTGAACGGTTTTTCTACAAAATCACCTTTGCTGAGAAACTCCCAAAGTCTCACATCCAACTTTGGTCTTGTTGAAACTTGCAAACTCTATACATTGTCTAGAATGACTACATGAAATTACTGCAATTTGTTCTTTATTCTTCAAATCTACTGTTTTAAATAATTTTTGCCATTATGCTGCTTGTGTCAGCTTTAAAATTTTGTACATATATTGACTATTTTTAAAGGTTTTTGCAGAGGTCTCTTGCTTTACCAGGAAAATGGTCCAATTTGAAACATGCATATTACAGAGAAGACCTCATGTTTTAAATTTTCTTCATCTGAAGGTGAATTCTCTCTAGTATTTTATTACTTCCTGCATTTAAATTATATTATTTTAACTGCTTTTTTGAAAGACTCTTTCTTTCTTTTATTGGTTGAAAGAAAAATAAGTTCTTTTTAGACATGCAGCATTCCCTTAACAGCTTCACTGCCCTTTCAGTGTGTCATTACATATAACAAAATGTACACACAATGCATCCCTTGGGAGTTGGAGCTTATCACGGTGCAGTACTTTCAAAGTGAGTGTTTTATACCATTTGGCACCCTGAGGACATGTGAGGTGACACCAGTGATCTCTCAGGAGAGACCTCACTGATTTCTTACTGCTCTTGCTGATGAAGAAATTAGTCAATAACCATATTTTGTAAATTCTAGCAGCCTTTTCTTTCTTTCTTTCTCTCCTGTAAGACAGAGGCTGTGGTAAAACTGCATCTGCCTGGGCCTCAAGGCATGTTCAGTTCTTGCCTACCTTTATGCCCTCCTTGATGAGAGCAACAAATCAAGTTCAAGCATCCTGTACTGAGGGATCCTTCACTAGCCAGACAATGCTAAGCCCTGACTACTAGGTAAGACTTCCATGGAGGTCTATCAACAAGTCTCAATCATCCATACAGGTTATTGCTCAGGGACAAGGGACACGTCTTTCTGCCCAGGGGCTGCCTGCTGTCACTGAACCATCCTTTTCCAATACAATCAGTGATCATTTGACACACAGGGGACTTCCAGACTTCCAGGATTATGGCCAATAAACCTTCCCCACTATGAGAAGAACAACCAGTGGCCATGAATCATGCATTTTTCAAGCAATAGAGAAGATGGGCAATACATAAATACCTCCTTATATTTGAGGAGTGCTTTTCTTAAGAATAAACTGGGAAGTGTTGGTCTGTGCACAAGAAAAAATATCCCTGCCTCACACAGAAATGGCATAGTCCCAGTGCTTCAGAGACAACTACAAATGGAAAAAAATTATTGCAAGAAAACTGAGGGTGTTTTGTTGGGTTTTTTTCCCATTCAACTGAAGGAACAAAGCAGCAACAACAAGTTATTTTGTGTAAAAAGAAGCCTTTCTTCTAAGTGACCTGAAATTAAATGTTTCCTTGTCACACATTGCGAGCAAAGTAAGGGACACAGAAGCATAGAATGGTTTTAGATGGAAAAGACCTTAAAGATCATTCAACTTTTTTTTTACATAGTGAGAAGCAGCACAAATAGGAAAAACTGAGGGGCTCCACTTCACTTTCCCAATTTAAAATATTAGAGCAATTTTGACATCTTTGAGCAAATGGGTGACTTAAGTTCAAAACCCATCAGGTAAAGGTAGAAAAGGAACTAATCTCTTCCAAGTCCTAACCTCTGTGTTGCTGAAAGGGCTGAGAGGCCAGGGCAGCTACATACTCTGCATTATAAATTTTTAGTCTCAATTTCTTTCATCAGAGAAAATTACTCATGAATATGACACAAATCTGTGCTTTTCAACAGGCTTTCTTCTAATTTTATGTATACCCACCTATCATATCTGTGTGAGTAACAACAGAGACATAGAAGACAATCATCCAATTATAAACAATTTGTTATCTGACAGTGTCATATTTCTTCACAACAAGCAAGAATTATAAAATGCATCCAAGACTTAAGGAGAGAATGATATGTTCATATTCCATGGTACTTCATGTAGGACAAATAACACCTGAGATCATTTTTAGATCTAATGCTACAGGGTAAAAGACATCCTTAATTTTATGCTGGTAGGCCATTATAAAACAAAATAACAGATAGACAGACGTTCCAGATCCCGTTTGGAGCTATCTCTTGATCTCACCAAAGCATGGGTACAGATTTATAAACTTCTGTCAATGGGACTACCTTCATGTTTTGATACTTTTACAGCCTCAAGAGAAGCCAATTACCAAGGTACTTCTTAGTGAGATATGGAGTTTAAAAAAGGCTTCATGGGTTTCAGGACAGAATCAAATTTACCTATGCAAGTAGTTGTTCTGCTGCAAAACCCAGAGAGACCATCTTGTGCTGCAGAATCATGACTGTTCTCTTCATTGCCTAAATCAGGCTTCAGCTTTTCTGTTCAACACCTAGGTCCACAGAGCAAGGAAAGATGAGAGAGAGGGACTTAATCTCATTGTGTCTTCTCTGTGGTTAATTTAGAGGAATACTTATGAAAGGAGAAAGCAGGCACCAAACTACACTGGAAGCAGTAGCATTGATGTGCATTAAAGAGCAATGTGAAGGGAGAGCAGTAAATTAGATGGTCCAGCACCTAGTTTTAAACATTCATTTCTGAAGTTTTGGACCAGGCCTGTTCTCCTAGTTCCTGTTGCATGTTCCTACCATGCAAGCAATGGAAAACAAACATGTCAGCTATGACTAACCTGAAAGAGACCAAGAACCCTGCTGTGAGCCCAGTTATTTAGCTAAAGACAGCTAAAGACATTTCCTCCTCATTTCCTTTGAATTCTGATAGGCCTGGAAGAGAGCTCTCCTATTTGAAGCAGAATGCTCACAGGATTGCACAAATGTCTGCTCCAATAATGGGAACAAAGTTTCTTTCTACATCCCTTTGTCCCACTGAGTTTCAGGCCAGGTTTTCTAGCACAGTTTGAAGGCTGTTATAACACAAGCAACCAGCGTCTTTCCAGAGTGGACAAATTAACTGACTGAAACCCCTACTGGTGTCACGACTCTGTATATGGAAATCTATTCTTACTGGATATTTTGTTTGCCAAAATAATATCTAGGAAGGTACAGAAGTTCCAGGTTCTATGTTGCTATACCCATTTGCAGAGGCATCCACAAATTTTGAGCCAGTGTTTCTGTGCCATCATGTTATATTGAGGAATTGGAAGAATGGAAAAGAGCCTCTACTAAACTTGGTGATTCATTTAAACAAGCTTTGTTTCAGTAAAGCAAAATTTGTACCAGTCTACATCCCAATTACCCCAGACAAATCTGCCATGATTTGTAATTACATTATTATTTTAAATTAATCCATCCATGAATTACAGTTGTCTTTTGTTTATTCACTTGTTTAGGCTGGTCTAAAAAAATGAGCAAAGCTTTCAACCATTTATAATAAAGGCAAAATGACCAAAAAGACCTACTTTTTTTTTTAGTTTGCATTAATGAGTTCATCCCAAAATATATATGCAATAATAGAGGAAATTAAGTTATAAATGTAGGGATGTGCTCCAAGACACCATGAAAATGTGCATGCAAATGCATAATAATCACAAATCTACATTATTACAATATTAAAAAATACCTACAATTAAATTATCATGTGGAAATAATCATAATGTTATTGGAAACTCAATTATTGTGGCAACCCTTGTCGGGGAATTAGCAGGCTATGGCAAAGGCAAGTCAGACCTGAATTCATCAAATATATATTATCACAATATTACATGTTCACTTCGATTCCATGCAAAGACAAACATCCTCACTCACTAGTATCTGCTCAATGCATTTGTATTATTCATGAACAACTCTGTGATCTATTATACATACAAAACTGATTGTACGCTGCTTGCCTGAGGCTACAATGCAGAGACACAGAATTAATTTTATTATATACACATGCATGATAATTGTGTAGAATTCGGTCAAATATCAAACTCTGCTCCTGTGCTCCATTATTTTACTTTCCAAAAAGAGGTCTAAGGTCAGCAGCAATTTCTCTTTGGTGACAGTGAAACTCTTTGTCATTTAGAGTAGAAAGTTCCTGGGTAGTAACGAGCCTGGTACTGTGATGAATGGTCACACATTCCCTTTCCTTTCCAACCCCCACTCATCAAAGGGAAAATGTAACTTTTATTGAGATTCTCAAGAATTTCTTGCTTCTCATGCACACAGAAGTCACTTTGGACTGTGGACTTAGAGACTTCATTTGTCAAAGACCGAGGCAACTTTTTAATTTGTTTTGTAGACTTGGCTACAACTGTGTGAGAAGATGACCAATACAATTAGGGAAACTCATTTGCAGCTGTAAGAACCTCTGTTATTTTCAAGACATTTTAGAGGCTTTTAAGTAAAACCTCTAAAAATGTTTTCACCAAACCCTGCTTCAAGCTTTCACTAAATTAAAAAAAAAACAACCCAACTCCATTTTCTTTAATAGTACAAAGGAGGCCTCCAAAATATAGAAAAGAGGCCTCCAAATATAGAAAAGGCCTCCAAATATAGAAAAGACAGAGAGACAAATATTAGTGCCATACAAGACATTTGCAGCTGTTTGAAGATACCAGGAGGTAGAAATGCATCAAAATTAAGAAGGAACAGGAACAAGGCATATGTCAAAGTCCTGGCATGGATTCAGATGACATTGAAAATCAGCAGGATACTCAACTTCAATATATTACAATTTAGGTGGCAGCCAGGTTTAGGGGAGTAAGTTGTATGTATAAATTTTGGCAACAATATCTATTGTCACTCAAATTCAGAGATGGGTATCAACTTGCACATTGCAGAAACAGCCATTAGCATGCATCTAGCCTAATGATCCAAATGAGATTTTTCAGGAGTGAGAAGTAGAAGGTTATCCTTAACTGAGAGAAGAAACTCTCCAGTGTGAGATTCTGCATGCTGAATTAAAAATCAAACCCTGAAACCTCTCTTGTAGTTCCACTCCTCCATCCACCATACAGGGTTTTGGCTATCATGCTCTGAATCCCTGAGTTTTAAAATTGAGGAACTCCTACTCCTTGCTGAGTGCGTTTGGAGTACAGTCCCACTCAAGCATATCCCAAACCCATCTTTGCATTACTGCACTGATTTCAACAGTCACAAGCAAAAGGGCCTCTCCAATGCATTTATATTCTAGATTGAAAACATTTGTAGAAATAAAAATGTAGAAATAACAAGGATTCTAAAGAGTCTCTCCTAGTCTACTCATTATCCAGGAAGGATTTAAACAACCTCATCTTTAAATTTATGTTATGTATGCTTACATCATGACTAGAGTCCATCATTTTCACGGTTACAAGAACAATGCAGGGTGATCTGCATTTAGCAGTACATGGCTTGTAAATTTACCACAACATCACTAATTTACTATAAATCCATAAAATTGTCACTGCCCTAATTAAAAAAATGTGATTGACACATAGGAAAATCTCAGGAAGGAGGAACTGAACAAATCCCTTGCATAGCTACACCACAAAAGGTAATAAGTAAATGTGTTAAGGTGGGCTGTTTATCCTGGCTATTGTCATGGCCATCAACAACAGAAACAGCAAAAACACAGTTCTGACCAGGGCAGCAGTTTAGCTGACTGAAATGCTGGAGATGAAGAAAAACACTTGTGTAAAAGAGCATCTCAGTAATGCATTTTCTCATGCAAGTGTATTATAACTCCGTTCTGTTCTTGAATATTTCTGGCTTTAGGTTGGCAGAAGCTACAGGTTCTTTAGGGTTAGCAACTATTACAAGATGGCTGACACCTTTTAAATATTCCCCTCTTTCACAGTAAGGCCATGATTATTTTCTGCTGTTTCAGAAACAGGTAAGCAGCATGACCTCACAACTCAGGCAGCATAATTTACCTTCAACCTTTGCCTTAAAAGTACGCAAGTTGTTGGGGTGCAGGGAATATTTCTCCCAGAGATCATTAGTTTGGCAGACTCTGGAAGTCAGTAAAGATAATGGGGAGAACAGCCCTACTGAAACTGCTCCATCTGTCATCATTACCCCAGTTCTTGTGAGGGCCAAGAGTTGAGTTCAGATAAAAATACAAATTTTAAGAAATTTCACTGGACTTCACCCAAATCACCAAAGCTCTTAAGAACATGAAGAGGTCAAACAATATGGGAGGAAGCACTTTTATTCGACCTTAGACTGTTGCTCAGTTTGATATGCCTGAAAACACCTCCGAGAGTTACCCATGGCATTCTGGAACTTTCTCACTGCCCTTCAACTCCCAAAATATACTAAAAAATACAAGAAAAAAAAACCCCATAGCTGTTAAGCCACATTTTCCAAGCTTCTAAAATAAACTCATTTTAAAAATCATATTGCCTTTAACTGTTTTGTTCAACTCCACTTGTTAGTAACCACACTAGAAGCACTGGCTGAAAAGCAAATTCTTCCAAAGACTGAAGTTATTTCCTCAGTTAATATTTTTTTTGCATGTATCCATAGAAGTACTACACAGAAAGAATGTGGCACACACAGAATAACTCTTGGCTTCATTTTCCTGCCAGCTATCAGACAGCATTGCTCATGCACAAATCTTTTCGGTATTTAATATTCATAATGCAGAAGCATCTACTGATCCCATTTAGGATCAGGAAATTTTATGAGATGTTGTACAAAACAAAGATTATCACTGTTCTGCCACAAAGAATTTATAGCTGGACAGACTGACAGACTAACTATTTCTGCACTAGTTGTTATGTGAAAAGTATTTCTTAATCTTATTCTTTTCACTCCTTAATGCAAATATGATACTATAGGTAGCTCTATGCAGTAATGTAAGGCACTCTTGCAGCAAATGCAGAACAGTGCTCTACTTTAGCAGCTACTGAGACAAAACTGTTACTTTCTTTTAACAGGTTTTTTTTGTAGTTTGGTGGGGTGGGGTGATATTTTCATTGATTTATTTCAGTGGAAAGTTACATGATAGTATTAGTCAACCCGAATGCACTTTAAAAGATAATTCTTTTTCAGTTCAAAAGAAAAGTTGGCTAACATCAACAATGACATTCATTTTGACTGTCTTCCTAAAGGAAACAATTTGACATTTGGTTTCAAAATGCAGCAATATTATTGAGATGTGACCCTTCTCCAGTACATCTTTCCTCAAAGGAGGTGACTTCATAGTGGTTTGCTTGTGCTTGGTTCACATAACACTTATTCTAAATAATGACAAAAAGGCTTTTCTAGTTCAAGACGTATGGGGGGAAAGAAATTAAAAAGTCTTTACATAGCCCTATTGCCCATGATCAACTCCTTGAATCCTTCTTGAGAGGCAAGTGAAGAAAGAACAGGTTACCTTTGAGGCAAGTTTAGTATTTAAGCATTCTTTAGGAAACCTGCATTGCTGAGAGAGAACAGCTTTCCCTAGGCTGAGCAAAGAGCGAGACAGGATCAGAGCTCAGGAGTAAAGTTTCCCAGTCACATGCGACCACCAGCTCTCTTCTGTAGCCCACTAAAGGCCTCTGGCAACCTGAATTCCCCAAACGAGGCAGTAGAGGATGCTCCTTCAAATATCTCCTTGATGCCAAGGATGTTTCTATGGCAATTCTGCATTCAAAGTTACTGGTTCGTGTTGCATGAGAGACTACACAAGGGCCCAAGGAAATGAATGAACCTATCTAAGGTTGTGCATACCCAGGGGGCTTCCATAATTTTTGGGTGCGCAGAAATACAAAGACGGAATAATGACAATGTTGTGCTGCACTTCATTTGTTGAATTACTTCAATACCTTGCTCACAGATGTGTGCATGTGAAGCTAATCAACCAAACTCCTCGTAGACAGCAGGAATTATTTTGAGAGATTATTTCTGCTTCTGCTACAGGAAAAGAAGCATCAGCCTTTCATAACTTCTTGAATACAGGGAGGTGTGTGTACATCATACACCAGCACGCACCTACCCCAACCTGTATATGTACCAAAAAAAAAAGGTGAGAATAAAATTTTTCCTCTATATAGCACATTATTTTCATAAAGATAGGATGATTAAAAGCAGACCTGCCTTTTTATGCAGAAAAAACCCCACACCAAAACCTGTTTGATTGTTCATCTAGATAAGGAATTATATAAAAACACAAATGAAAAACAACAGGGGGAAAGGAAAGCTGGCATGATCAGAAATAAATATCTGAAAAAAGTGATTTTTCCATATTCCTTGAAATCCTAGAATAGGAAATTTTTCTGTAGCTGTTCTTCTTGAATCATATTTTGCTTCCAATCCTAAAACAGCACATTCAACTATTCAATTTGCTGTTCAATAATAGTGACTCACATTGCCTTTTAAATGCATACAAAAAAGTTGCATCTTTTTGTTTTCATTTTCCCTGCGTGTTTGTTGCATACTGACATCAAATTCCCTGCGGGCATCCTAACCTTGCAATTGGAGAAACAGTGCTCCAGGGTTTTCCACATGTCTAACACACCTGGATAAAAAGTGCTAATTGTCACCAACTTCCATTAAATGACAGCAGTAAGGCACAAAATATGCTTGATTTGCAGATGCTAGTGCCACTGGGAATTAGCAGCAGATTAATAATTGTGCAGACCTTGAACATTCCCCTGGCACTGCCAGCCTGGGTTTCCAGTGCAACATCAGACTACAAGGCCCTTGTTTTTACATTACTTTCTTGAGGAAATCAGGCTTAGGCATTTGCACTCTTTCCCTATGTGTGTTTGGCTGTCCTACCTTCCCACAATAATTTCTGATTAATCTGAATAAATTTTAAAGGAAAGTAGAGGTTGCAAACATACAGTGTCCTTAACAGCTTTGTGAAAAACAGGCAGCTAGGTAGATATAATCAAGCCTGAGCCTAAGTGTTTCAAATATCCTGGCTTTTTAAATTCAGGTATTCTCGCAGACAAATGAACCCTAATTCTGTTCAAATTTTGTTGGCTCTGAAAGTAGAAGGGAGATGTGCCATATCACATATTCAGCAGGCAGCAACCTTGCATCCAGCCACTTTTACAGGTCAAGAGACAGACTAGGTTCCCAGTTCGTGGGGATTTTTTCTTTTTACAAACCTATCTGCCAAAAAAATCCTTGAAGCTTTGAATGGGCATCAGGAGTCAGCTTCTTGCACAGGTTCACCCTTGCTCTTTTTTTTCCTCCAGATAAATTCAGAGACCAACGCTGCACCTTCTCTCCTCTCCTCTTGATCTGCTGCTGCTGCTGTTTGCTCCCCACTCAGCGCACACGAGGACACCACCCCTATGGCATGCAAGCTTACTGGCGGCTCGGGTGGCATTGCAAAGCTCATTTCTGCAGGCAGCAACACGATTACGGCGAAGGTGAGGGCGAGGTTGAGCAAATGTGTTTCAACACTTCTTTCTTTGTATTTATCACCATGCCATAGCATTCCTGCAGCCTGGCCTGCTGCTGCTCCAGCTGCCTGTGCAAACCCCTGATGGAGCGCAACAGCAGGAGCCGTCGGTACATTGCTAGCTGGAGCCGGTACTTCTCCTTTTCCTCCTTTTTCTTTTTTTCTAAGGTCTCCATTACTGTTGTGGTCTTCATCCAGATCACACGGCCCAAACTGGAAGAGGCCATGTTGCTCTCGGTGCCACTCCCTGCCTGCTGTGTGTCAGTCCCTGCCTGCAGGGCCTCGCTGGCCTCACCAGGCACCCTCGGGACCTGCAGCACCTCTGAACTCAATTTGCCATCACAGCAGGAGGAGGCTTTTGGCGTGCAGGGAGGCAGCAGGTTATCAACTGCTGCAGGGCATGAGGAGACACCTAAGGATTCATCTTCAGCTGCCAGAGGATGCTCAGCCAGCCCAGGGGCTGTCCTCTGTGCCTGGCCACCACTAACCATCTCTGGGTCAGTCAGGGCTTTTAGCTGGGCCATTGCCCTGCTGGAGAGGACAGACAGTCTTTCTGGCACTGCTGAGCTTCCCTTGTCTTCATCAAGACAGCCTAGTGAAGGGCTGGCAGAGCAACCAGGGGATGCTCTTACAGCAACTTGAGTCGGAAATCTGTCTTCATCATCACTGCTGCTTTGGATCTCCTCTTCATCTCGTGATATTACAGCTGCTCTCTCAGCCATTTAACACATTAGCTACAGAAACTTTCTGTGGACAAAGTGGAAGTAAAAGGATTTCATTTTCATATACACACACGGAGAAGCCCAGTGCAGAGTGACATTTGAAGAAAGAACCTCTTTTTATATTTAAGCAATGGACCTATTACTTTTCCAATAAAGCACAACCCTTGGGTCACTTCAGGCCATTTCTTGTGATTTGCATTAGATGTTCTTTGAGACACAACATTAATCCAATAATAATTAAAATGATATACTGTACTATTAACATTCTCAAATCTTTAAAGGCAAGTGATCTATCCCTGCAGCACTGGCTGTGCTAATTAAACAGAATACAGTTGTAAATGGGCATTGTAAGCACTTCTCCCATTTAACAACACAGCTCTAACAAGTGTAGTTGGTAGAGATGGGCGAGTTATCAGGACTGATCAGCTTTAAAGGGAGGTGGAGGTACCACAAACATCAGGTTACATTTAAATGCCCTCTCCAAGATTAATCTGTCTGCTACCAGTTTGTTTACAAGGTTGCCTTTCCCCCTCCTATTAATTTAACAGTAAAGCTATATTAGCACCACACTAGCCAAAGAAAGGAAAAAGAAACCAAACACTTACCGAGGTTACTGGGGGGAAGGAAAAAGAGTTACAGTGCATTGTGTCTGTGTATCATATTTTCTTGAATGTGAGTCAGCACAATCTGGAACAGAAACATCACAGTGCTGGAGCAGGAGCAGCAGCAGCATTATGCTGTTCCACCCAGCAACAACACAGTCAGTCCCAATCACAGAGGAGTGCAGGGCTGCTTTCTTCCTCCTCAGTGGGCATTCCTCCCTGGCGTGCAGCTTTTATGTCATCTTTGAGCGTCAAAATGAGTACCAGGATTGGATGACACTTTTTTCCCATTTCAAAACCAAACATACCTGATTCACCCATTCCACGGGGGCAATATCTATGGCCCTTCCCATCCCTGACAGTCAGCAAGGAGGTAGCACAGCACCAAAAGAGGATGAGGTATTCTGGACTTCAAGTGTGCATGTTTTCCTTCAGAAAAAAAAACAAGCTTAGATAAACTTCAGCTGCATGAACAAGCTAAACCTAAAAATAAAGTAAGCATTCAGCACCAACCAAATGCTAAACATGAAGACAGGCAGAAGCTGTAGATCAAAGTGGTTAATGTACACCCATGTTTAATGAGGCTGGCCTAATCTTTAAAGAGCAGCACTACATCCAAAATAAACCATCCCACAAAACAATGAACTTTATCTGGACTTCTGATGTTCAGAAAAGCTACCTTCAGCATCATCTCTTGTTGTAGTGCCAGGAACAAAATTCACAATTATCTACCTGTATCTGCTTCAATCAATTTACCATAGGGCTTCAGTTGCCCTAAAACTTTCTTAACTCCATTCTCTAATACAAATAGAAGAAAGAAGCAATCCAAAATTCTATCTAAAATCTTCCAGCTGCTGGAAAAGAATGAAAGTAGATCCTATCTTCACTTCTATGTGTGCTGCAACACAGATAATGATTTCTTATTTTTCAACTGCACTGACTAGCCTTCTTTCTGATGAATCTGCTAGGATATGCTTACAAACTTGAACATACAAAGCCTGGTTAATATTAATTCAGATTTGTACCTTGAGATATAACTTGAATGCATTTTTTGATGCAAGATATAATTTCCACTGAATTTCTAAAATAAACTAAACCTGCTGTGTTTATGTGACAAATCATGCTGCCGATTATATAAATAATGTAAGAAAGAGTTTAATATCCAGTGAGTTAATATACAGTGCAAGTTTATATCTTGGTGATTCCCATTTATCTGAATCACAAGCTACGGTAATTGAAGAATATGGAATTCAGATAACGGGGATTTTACTGTATTAACACATTGAAAAGGTTCATTGTAATACAGCATTATGTAGAGAGTCCTTTGGTTTCAGCTTTTCTCATCTCCAAAGCACTGCAGGAATATCTCCCACTAAAAAGAGGACAGGGGATGGGTGCTAAGGAGTGTACCTGAAGTCCAGCTATGTCAATACTTTTCTATAATCTATAGCATTCTGTTCCTCACTTCTGCCTTTGTAGCAATTTGCTGAAAATAAGTATTTTCTAATAGTCTAACAAGGCATGAAAAAAGAGAGTTTTGGTTTCCAGGGTGTTTTTTGTCATTTTAGTTGTTTGTTTGTGGGTCCTGGGTTTTTTTGTTTGTTTGTTAATTCTCTACTGCCTTTTTTTTTTTTTTTTTTTTTTCCTAGCAAAATTTTAGTCAGTACTCTTTAAAGAGATGGGCAGGGGACCAAAAAAGTAATTTTGCACACCAAATTAGTGTCACCAAAAATAATAATAAATGTTTTTTACATGTGGATCTGAATGGAATAAACAGCATCTGATACAATCAACAAAACAATAAAACTCCAATCAAAACTCATTGAGATAGATGGCTTTTCATAGAATATTATGACTTCAGCTGTAATCTATGAAGTTTAATAGCAAAAAAATGTTCAGTGTATTAGACTTTGAGAATCAGCAAAATAGAAATACTGTAAAAATACATTGTTATTGCTAAAATAGTAGTTCTTTTTATGGTAAGGGCTGCATGTATGTTTCTGTTGTTACCTTTCCCTTCATTGTTCATGACTTCATAAAATCTCAGCCAAAGGACCAGATGGAAAGGTTCTAGCTTCAGTTTCTGCCTAAAGATGAACACATACTAAACACTTCAGTCGAAAAATAGAGATGCTCCTCTACAAAATGGGGAACATGTCCAGTCTTACAACTGGGAAGACTTAAGGAAACATTTCAGGAGAAAGGTCTCTTGTGTAACTGACAGACTGGAGAACAGGGAACAAAACCACACCCCATTTCAATGGAAACATGTAAATGCTTGTGAGATGACACAATGATCCTATTCACCCAAGACTATTACCTTGATGAAGTGGCTCCTACAGTTTATCTCCCTTTTATTTGCAATTTGAAAGAGCAATAGAAACCTGAAAAGGCCTGATGTTAGTTTCTTCTTCAAAAATCATATAGTGCTATTTCCCTGATGAAGAAATAGGAGAGTTTGTTGTTCCTCCTAAGAACTTGTTTCAGGCACACTCTGCTCAATACCACTTGCTCACCCTTGGACTTGTTTTCCTGTTTGTGGGGACCTTTCCAGGCAGAAGCTGCTTCAGATTTTGGTGAACATTTTAGTCAGACCACACAAGAACACACCAGAATTTAGTCAGAACACACCAAGAATTTCAGGCAAGTAAAAGGAAAGCCAAGATGCCTCCTGGTTAAGGTTCATTGCCTTTCATTGTCACCCACTCAGAGGTTGATGCAACTGCAGCAGTTTCAAGGTGTCAATAGACCTTGGGGAGCCACCTCCAAGCTGTCAGTCTTGCACAGACCTGAGAGGTCTGTGTCAGTAGAGGTTTTTAATCCATCACACTCTTTCTGGTAATAGCTACAAGAGGTGCTGGGAAACCTGCAGGCTCATAAATGTAGGCACATGCTGAAAGTCTCTGTGCTTGCAGGCTTATGGAATGAGTGCTGACATCAACATCACAGCTGGGTTTTGTGTGGTAGCAGAAAAGGCCTGGTCACAGGGGAGTCCCTGAAGGTAGCCCAGACAAGTATGTATGTGTCTCTTCCAAATATGATGCCATTCTCAAACATGGACAGATATGAGGACAGGAAGGTGCTTGGGCTTTTTATTTCATTATGTACAAATGTTTTACTAAATTTCAAAGCATAAAAACACATTTACAAACAGCATCAAAGGTAGATAAGCACTGGTGAAGTTAGGCCATTAAAAGACCAAGGCCTGGGATGTTACATTGTTTTGTATTTCAGTTTGGGGAGTATTTTTAACAAAGTATTAAAAAATATCCTATTACACAGTAGTGTAATTACATATTTTATATTAGTTTCTCTAAAGATCAAAAGCCATATTTTGTCTGTTAATGTATGCACTCACATGGCCTTCTATGAGCTCAGTGAGAGCCACATGCGTGCATCTGAGGCCTAAATTTTTCCCCAAAGATTCTTTAAAATCCTTTTACAGGGCCGTAAGTCACAGAAGAAAGTCCTATATTCCCTTTCTTCTGCCTTCATACCCAAAACAGGCAGGACTTATTACAGGCTGCTCTGCATGGCACCGGGTGGTAACAGTATCCCAGGGGGCCAGCGGCCAGCCAGGGATTGCCACCGTTCTGCTCTCACACTCGTTCACACCCAGGAGTTTCTCCACTCCTTCTACAAACAGAGAAATAAGAAATGGAGCCCACTGGTGACATCAAGAAGCACTCTAGATATTTCAGGGGCAGGGAAAAGCATTGCAGGATATGTCCATGGCTTTCAGACAGAAGGAAATTAGGAATATGTACAGAGCTGAAGCCCAATTGTGTGTTCTGGAAGCGTTTAAGAAAAGTAGAGTGAATACATGATTTTACCAGTTACGATAGGTTCAATGGCTTTAAACACAAACATACAGGCATTTGAGCAGACTGTCTTTATATAAAGGGTAAAAGACATTGAAAGAGTCTGCCACAACTGGTAAAAATTAGCAGGCTTGCTGCCAGTCTCAACAGAGCTGCATGTCAGAGGTACAAATCTCTAAAGGAGTATGATCACACTGCATTTAGTCTGAGTTTGAGTTGTGTTTGCAAGCTTCAAAGTCTTAAGACTGCAGGTGCCAAAGTGACCCAAGCACTAGGAAGGGCTTGATGACAACTCTCGCTGCAATATTTCAGCAAGTCTACCCCTAACTATGCTTGGGCTTAGCTATTCCCAGGTACACAAAATGAAAAATACATTTATATGGCTTTATAAAGATATTTTAGAAGTGAAATGTTTTGACTTTTCCTCAAGGCAGCAGCTGTTCTCCCTATCGTCTCTGTGGAAAGCATTAGTTTATGATTTCAATCACCACTCACCAAGTGAAAGAATAACAGCATCATTGCCCAAACCAGTATAAGCTCACATTCCTGCCACCAGATCCACAGAGTTGTGTTTTTATGCTGAAGCAGCCACAAAAGGCTCACCAAAGTCTTGTTATGAACTCAGAGATCTACTTCAGCCTGCACAACGAGCAGCTGAAGGTTGTCACAGAGGCCAAGATGGGAATGGACAACCCCTTTATACACAAATCTGGGATTTTGCTTAATTTTTCTCCCATGTCAGCAGATCAGCCTGTACTAGGCAGACCCAACTGGCATCAATTGGGCCAAACAGACTGCAGAAGAAGCACTTTAAAAATTCCAGCACATTTCAACATGAAGGAAACCTCACATTTCTAGAGTGGGTTAAGATTGATTTGCAACAAGGACGTCCGCAGTGTATACCCTACAAATTAGTGGGGGAACAAATAGAAATCTTTATAGTGACTTAAAAAACCTTGAGAACTGCCAGTTTACCCCACTCCCTTTTTCTGTTTCTAACAGAGAATATATGCTTGTCTATATATCATTTTCATACCAAAAAGGAAAATCAGATTATACTCTGAAAAACATTATGAATTGTGAAAAATAATTTCCCCTAACTGTTAGTGAAAAGGAAATTCTAAAGTATCAAAGGTTTCATTATTTTTTTCCCATAATAAAGAAAAGATTTTGTTTCATGGTAGCAAAATTGAAAGTAATTGCAGTGTGATGGTCCTGCTTCTATTTTTTTTTAACTTTAATTCTGTTGAATACCCATTTTTTTTTTTTTCAGGCAAAAATAAAGTGAGGGAGAGGGAGAGAAGAAAATGCAAAAGAATTTAAAATAGAAGGTTGTGTAACCTGAGAATGCAGTCTTCCTATGGAGAAGAGACTGAAAAATTGCTCCTGTGGAAAAGATGGTACTCAAAATATTTTGAATAACCTCAAGTATTAAAAGATTTAAAGGTATTTCTCCTATACTGCAAGAACTTCATGCCTGCCAGGTGAATACTGGATTACCCAACCTAGCTGTTAGATTTCAGATGTGAAAATGAGTGTGTAGACAACTCACGTGCCTTGTTACACTTCACATCCGGTATGCATTGAGAGAAAAATCCTTTCTTCTAATGAATATGTAAACTGACTATGTAATTTTTGATAATTGATGCTTATCCTTGCTTTCATTTTGACACTTGATCATAACTGACAAACTGGCATCTGAGAAAGAAGAAAATTCTAAGCTGTAAGAATAATAAACAGAGTACAGTGAGAGATGGAAAAAAAAACTCCAGCATACATGGGAGGAAAACTTCAGGAAATGGGGCTAAGCCATAGATGGATTAAAATAAATTGTTTGGTGTTCCCACAACTTAAAATTATTTTTTTTTCAAAAGTAACAACATTAAATGTGCGTCAATTTTCTGCTTTAGCTGTTAAACCAAAATGGTATGTGAAGAGAATATTAAGAAAATTACATTTAATACAAAAAGTTTTGTTTATAAACAGTTTCAGATTAAGCACCTAAAGAGAAAATAAAAAATTGATGCATTCATTCTCTTTGAGCCTAACCATTTCCACAACTACTCAATTGACTCATGAGAAGTGTAACTCAGGAGGTCAATATCAAAGACTGAAAAGTGTGCACCTACAAACACCTTCTCAGAAATTCTACTTTCTCATTCAAAATGCCTTGTTGCAGAGCCATACAGCTTTATTAATAGTATCTACATAGACTCACCTGCTGTCTGTTGTCCACACACAAACACCAAAAAGAAAAAAAAAAAAAAAAAATTCCCCAAGGTCATTTGGGGCTGAGAAGAAGGTCAGGCTTGCTCACTCCTTAATACCTTTGAAGCTGCTAATGTGACTGAGATGGATGAGAGTGAGTGGGATACAAGCCTGTCTGTCAGCAAAACACATGATCTCAGCAATATAAAGTGTAATTGATGTAAATCTCAGCTACAGCAGTTAACAGACTCCAAGAGGGAGAGAAGGCACTTGGACCACAGGGTTTGTTGTACTTGACTATGTTCTTACTTTGCAAAATAGACATTACTCAGCAACTCAGGATTTTTGCAGCTTGCTTCCAGGGGTTAGTACAGATAGTATTTTCACACCAGCAGTTTCATTTTTACATCCAGAGGCTCTTTGCTGAATATCTGTCAAAGTCCAGTTCATTACCTGATGAATTATCAGCTAAAACCCTACCACTTTTCTATAAGAAAAATTTTTAAGAGATCAGAAAGTAACAGAAAAAAGATAACATATATTTATACACACATAAAATTAATGAAAAATAAGCTTTCAAATGTTTGGATGTTTTTTTTTTTTGAGATGTGTATCTAAAGATACTTATTTCTTAAATATGAATAAATACAGAGTCTGATTTCTACTAAATTGAATAGAGAACAGGCTAAGAGAGAAGAATGCGAGATCCCAATCAACTGAAGTCTCAGACTGAACAGAAAAAAATTCATCTTTCCCAGAAAGAGTGAATAATTAGGTTCTGGATGTCAAAAAGAAGTAATGCTTCCTTGTACCACTTATGTTGCCTGCGGCCTTGTCTGCTTGAACCTTGAACCCTGGTTGAACCTCCCTGAGCCCCAAGCAAAGGTGCTGCTAGAACCCCACTGGCATGTGTGGTTCAAAATCCTCCTTGTGCCTAGAAGACACTATCAAGCTGTTATTAACTCTAGTGACACCAGGGCACAGTTTTATCCTCAGTCATACTTCTACTGAGCCTCCTTGAGCCTACCTGAAGAGCATTAAAAGAACACAGAACATAGTCATTGCCATCTGTTAGTGTATTATCTGTCACCTTGCAAGCTTTCCCCCATCCTTTCTAAACCCTCTGCCAAGGCACCACCAGCACCACCTTTTTGACTCCTGAAGAGAATCCCAACGCTTAGGTTAAGTATTGTACTAATTAAGACATTGAGAGCAGTAAGCAAAACCCATAATGTCTGGCCTCACACTTAGCAAATTACTCACAGTTCCTTGCTTCCCTTCACAAGATTGTCTTGATAAAAACCATTGCCAGTAGGGATCTGAGGCAATGAGTGTAGCAAAAAACCCTAACAAATACATGCCTACATATGTGAGCTCCACTTCCTTAGGCAAAAATAACGAGCCAAATGAGTGAAGGATCTGCTGCTCTCTTATGTATGGTAGCTGTGTATACACTGATGTGCAAGAAGCTTCCAGAGACTTCTGTCACAGCTTGTCAAATTGCCACAGCTTGTCAAATTACTGATTTCAGAAACTTGAACTACTCCCAAAGGAAGTTTGCTGCTTTGTCATTTTAGAAAGGTGGCACACCTCTGAGCTTCTTTCAGTGTAGGCTGAGGGAATTACTTCATGTTATGTATGCCAGAAGGAGGTGGAATTGGCCAAGTTGAGCAAGTTAAGGCAATCCAAAGATTTGAGACAGGGCAAAAATAAATCCATGTGGAAGGACACAGTACAAGCATAAACAACACCCACACAGACTATCTGAGGTCTTGCTTTCTTGCTTGGAAAAACAAACTCTTTCTGAACTCTGTTCCTTTTTACAGACAAAGCCTTCAAGCTTAATGGACAAAAGTACAAGTCATAAGTACAGGACACAATCTTGGTAATTTATCTCATAACAAAGACAGGAGTAGCTGCCACTTGGAACAGGCTTCCTCTAACTTCACTTTCAAATGACACTAACTTTCAGATGACTAAGTCCAGAGCAGTTCACCTTAATCATGAGACATGTACTAATGAGAGAGACTGAAAGATCAGTCTTAACACGGTTCACACAGGAGCTGTTCTCACCCATGGAGAGGGTGATCCTTGCACGGCTACAGCCAAATAGCTTCCAGCAACCTGTGTTTTAGGGGTTTCCTGTGCTTGGTGCTGCATCTGGATAACTGCATTTGACAGTTGTTGATGGAACAATTTTCCTAATTCCCCTTTGAAGACGATTATGCCTTTTGGCTTCTATAACATCCCGTGGCAATGAATTCTGCAATCTAATTTTATGTTGCACGACTAGCATTACCGACAGAGCAAGCCGCACCTTTCCAGGGATTCAGTAACGTGCTGACACCATCTTACTTTTGTCTTATTTCATCTCATAAGTCATAAGCAATGCAGCAAAATTTTCTACAGCTATCTGGATTTTTCCCCAATACCAAAAAGCTCTTTTAAAGCAATGGCTGTCAACAGGCAAATGATCTGGTATACTTTTTCACAGCGTTGTATTAGCTCATTCTACCATAAACCTCGGGACTGCTGAGGCTGTTCAGCAAAGGTGGCAAATAATAAATAATAAATAGCTGTTTGCAGAAAGAAATGTGAGCTTGGAGGGACAAGGACCCCTCTCACAGTCCTGGAATTGCACAAAAAGGAGGCAGTGGAATTTCTCTGGAGAAGAAAACCTAGGAGAAACCAGAAGGAGTTTTAGAGAGAGAGTGAATAAGAAAAAGAGACGGGAAGTAGGCAAAAAGATGTCTTTAGATTTCCATTAAAATTAAATTGGAAAGGGGATTGGGAAGGACAGTGGAGAGGCAAGTTAAAGGATTGTATTCCTGTTATTGTCAGCAGAGAGCAAGTAAGAAAGGAGACCTGGACTGCCTCTCTCCCAAGTCTGCTGCCCTAGGCGACTGTTTACTTTGCCTTTGCCCAAGCCAGCATGAGATGTTATAAAATGAGTTTCCAAAACGCTCTGAGTCACCAGAACATGGATGAGATCTGTGGATTCAAGCCACCTTTCAAGATTATGAATCTCTTCTGAATATCCATTATGCCGATGATATATAACAAAATCACTGCTCTAATGTGATGCACATGTCAACTTTAAAGATACAGTCCCTGCTCAGATGGCATCAGCAGAGGGACATGTCAGCATGGTGGATTACCAGAGCAAATGCTTTAGCATGCAAAGTGATGCAATGTGTTTTGACAACAATTGTTCCCTTATGTTTGTTTCTGTGTCAGGTTTGACTTGACTATCTGCCAGGACAATGCTCAGGATCTTTTGCATTGCTATGCAGAAGCTGATTATGTGATCAAATGCTTAAAGCACATAAAATCACTTCCAAGATTCAATGAGATAGATGTGCCAGAAAAGTCAGTAGGTGTTTGAAGTAATTGACGCTAACAGCTAGACCTGGATTTTTCAAAAGAATATGTGTTTTGTTTTGGATTTGGGGTTTTTTTGTTGGTGGTGGGGTGGGTTGCTTTTTTTTTCTTCTAATGCTTCTAATATAATCTGCCTAGAAACTCAGTGTTAACATAATGTTCACATCAAATGAAATTCACCCGTTAAGAAAGAACATACACAGGGTCCTCCCTGAAGTGGAAAAAATGCAGTCTTTGTGTACAGCAGAGCCCCTGTGAGCCTTCGTGCCTAGAACAACAGAGCAGACTCCAATGGCACAATAGAGCTGATATTTGTAGGTCTGGGAGATTCAGAACTGAACTAAAACTCTTGTCAGTCCTTCGTCCCCCATGTGTGATGCTGAAGTTTTTCTAATAAAGGCCAACACCCCCATAGAAATTATGCATGTATAGATGGCTGTAGAAGAAGCAGGTTACCTGCTCTTATGACTTTCATATTGCATTTCCAGCTTACCCTGAGCCACCACACAATCTACAAAGTGATTAAATGGGATTTCAATTCAAGAGACAAGGGCAGAAGGCAGACCCACTGTGGCACTTGCCCAAAAGCCATGATCTCAAATAGAGGCTTCACCCTGTGCTCCCAGGTTTTGGTCTAGTCTGGTACCAGTGTCTCACTGCACAGCTTTGCAAGAGCTTTGGGCCCTCAGAGGTATTTAGGCACCAAAACCAACAAAAAGTCATACCTATACACTTTCAGAAATCTGTCTTTAATTTCAGCATCCCATAAATCGCTTTCATAGAGACATCTTTCATCTTTTCTGCTTCACAAGCCAGTTGTGAAGCTTAATTACACAATGATTATGAAGTCCAGTAAATACAACATATATTAAGAGCAGTTAATGAGATTTCTGTCACTAACATACTCTACCGCTTGTGAAATATTACTCATATGTTAAAAAAAATTAAAAAACCAACCAACCAACCAACCAAAAAACCCCACACAGATACAACGCAAAGCAAATCCATCTTGATTACTTGCATAAATAGTATGTTATACAACTCGATGGTGTTTGTTAATACAAAATGGAAAATAGCATCAACTTTTCTGATCAACATGAAACACAGTTCACTCATCCACATGTTAGTTGTTTCTCGTAGTGCCTGGTGTGACTGCCCATAGTGCTGCCTGAGTGGGACCCAAAACCCAGAGTATACCTACTTCCCAAGGGCTCCAGTGGCTTAAATACCTCCAAAGACCTAATGAGAGGTCACAGTCCCCACGTACCACATAAATTCACTTCAAGAAGATGGACTAGTTTCAAATTGTGTGTACTTGGTAACACAGTCTTAGCTTACCACTGGGCCCCATGTATAAGAAAGAGCACAGGGCATCACTGCAATTTCAGTGTATTCAGCCAGTTCAGAGTCCTCAAACTGCTTTAGCCATTTGTCCACGGTCTTTGAACAAAGTACCTTGTTCTGTCAGAAAAGAATGAAAAAAGGAAGAAAAATAAAAGAGTTTGTTTCCTGACAAAACAAACATATGTCCTATCTATTCTGTATCTGGACAAATACATTTCCTGTTAAGAATTATGGTATGGAATTCATAGATTAACAAAACTTTTGCAGAGATCAGGCAGGAGTGATTTTCATCACATGAAGCCAGTTACGTCAAGTTCTATTAATATTCACCAAAGGGAAACCTGTTTGTTGACCTAAAGTGCGACTGCTTCCTATTCTCCTCTTGTGAAATTGTTTAGGTCCTGTGGGACAACTGTACTGAGCTTTTGACACAAATATTAAAATTCTATTTAGATGTACAATGTTTTAATGCAAATTTTTTACCATAAAACCAAATGCTCCATTCAGTTAAATTAATAGAATTACAAAAAGATGTAATGATAGCAATTAAGTCTTGAAAATGCAAATTTTATAGTCAAGGACAATTACTTCATTTATAGTATACTGGAATGGTGCCAGATGAAGGTAATTTAGATCCCCCTAGCTCACAGTTATATCATGAAGGATATCTTAATTTCATTAGTACAACAAAGATGGGTGAGAAGTTGGAGAACACAAAAAGAAAAAAGGGATGGGAGAGAAAATTTGACCTTTCTCATTTCATTGCAGAGAGAATACATAGATCTTACTAAAGTATTAGTAATATTTCTTTCTACTCCTGCCTCTGAAAAAGTGGATTTTTTTTATTAGCAGCAATGGAACATTAGTATGTAAAAGGTCAGCTTCATTTAGATACTTAGAGCCAATGTGTTCATGCCACAACAGTTACAGACCTACCATTATTTCAGTTTTAAGAATGCATACATAGCTCATGCCTTACCAGGTCTCAAGCCATGGCCTCAGGGACACATGGTTTTGACTCCAAAAGGAGTTCAAGCATTTTGTAAAAATTCTGCTCACCCTTATAAAAAGTATTCTTTCTTCCTGCAAACAGGAAAGTGAAATGTCATTATTTTTTCATTAGCATAGCAAAAATTGATTAAGTAGATGCAGAATACAGAGTGATATACTACAGATTTTCTGGCCTGCTTGCATATGTGTGTAAAAATAAATAAATAAGAAAAATACTGTTTCATACATTTACTTTAGCACATTTAGTTCAAATAGGAGTTTGAGGGACTCTAGAGGTTCCTTCTTTCTTCCAAACAAGTATCCAGGGAAAGGCATATTAAATATTGTGCAGTATGAAGTTTCAATAAAAGCACTTTACCTACCATTTTTTTTCTTCATGGCCTGCTGTAAGCACGGCAGAGAAACCCAAATGCAAGAGGGATGGACTCACTGAGTGACAGCAGGCCCCAGCTCCACACTGGTGTGTGTCTCCCATGCAGCATCATGTTGCTGCAGGAATGTGGCAATGCAGGACCCCTGTCCACATCCCCTTCAATGCAAAAGAACTTGGAGGTCACAGCGTTCTTATCCTTCACCCCACTGTTTCCATGATGGCCAGTGTAAAACTTCTAAGCAATAAAAATGAACACATGCAAGCCTTGCTGGGAGGTGAACACAAACAAGTGAAACTGCTGTGTTATTCTTACCTAGAAGTCCACTAGATTTATTCCTCAGAAATGTTCATCCCAAAAACCAAAGAACAACTATGACCTGACTTTAGTTCATTATTGATTTTAATAACAGGGCTTTGGCTATTTTGTTTTAAGAAAACAAACCAATTCTGAAGGAAAAATGTAGGGTTGGGTTGGGTTGGGGTTGTGCTTTTTCCTCCTTATTTCTGGTCTGAAATACAGACAAGTGCACATGGAGACAGTCTGGCTTTACTTCCTTCAAGACAGTCTTGTGAAATAAGAACAGGCCCAGTGCTTTTTTTCCTTCTACTCATCAACATGCATGCAACATGTGTGCTCAAGCACACCTGTACTGCCATCCTTATTTTGCACTGATCTCACCAGTGGATGTCTGAACATGCTGAAGAGCTGGAGAGATGCCACGGACTTCAATGGCAGGATCTCACCCCAGGGTCTCACGCCAGGGTTTCACCCCATATTTCTGCAAGTCGAAGAAGCTATCAGTAATCCCTGTGCTTGAAAATGGTGGATGATATCCTGACTCGCTGGAACATTCTTGGCTCTTTGTGTGGTTCAGACTTCCTTCAGTCAATTCTGTCTTCTGTCATCCAAGAGAAAAATTAGACCTTGTACCAATAATGGCTTTATCCTATGTTTCTGATTATTAAAACTCTGCTATACCTGACAAGTTAGTATGAGCTTGTTATCTTTAAGTATTTATTAATGCATAAGGACTGGTGTAGCATTCTAAACTTCTCATTGTAGATGTTGTTTGGAAATTTGGCTTAATAAGGAGTGCTTGAATGAATTAAGTCTGGGTATGTTTGCACTACATTGTACAACACAGCTTAAACACTCATGTAATTTTATTGAAAAGCATAGATTTAACGCGCTAATAGTTTGTGAATCTGCCAGGTCTCAGCTGTTGCAAGGAGAAATGTTTTGTCCAAGCTATTCCCAATGTGTGTCAGTTGTAAAAAAAAAAAAAAAAAAAAAAAAAAAAAAAAAATAACCACAACCAAACAACCAAACAGCAGGCTGTGATCGTAATAGGATATTGATTAGTCTGGATCCCATACAGAACAGAACTTGATTCTTTGGTGGACCACTAAAAGGTCATATTGCTTGATTGCTCCATAGCTTCTAAAATACAAGAAATATTGAACCAAAACTGCTTTCAATTATACTCATGTTATCTGAGGCCTGGGAATGTAACCAAGGGCAGCATTTGGCCCATTCTGTTAAAAAATGGGGCAATACTCAGCATTTCATTTCCTCATTAGCAGAGTCGAACATCAGCACTGCCTGCTCTAATTGATGTCCTGCCCTAAAGTTAATTCCCAGGTAAGCAGGTGTGAATCTGTTTGATCCAAGGGCTTAATTTTGGAAGGGTCTGACATATAGTGGCATGTGCTTAGTGTTATCTAAAAATTGTGGTTTGGTTTACATATTCATACATATTTCTGCAGAATGATATTTACAACTGTTTATATACCTCAGATCTCCAAATTCCTTGCTTGACCTGACTCTCACAGTGAGCTTAGGTCAGCAATAAGATAATGATTTGCTGTTAAATAAGATTTAATCAAAGCACTATGCTGTTGTCTGTGAAATGAATTAGCTTTTTTGTGCTAACAAAGACCCAGGCAAAAAATTACATAATGATGTCAAAATACATTGAGGAAAATACTATACATATAACTCTTCCTTTTATTACACTGATGTAACTTAGGTTGTAAAGAACCATGTTTTGAGGAAATCCTGGAATATAAGTGAAGGAAGAAATTGTCCTTTTCTATGTTCTTCTAAGAAATTCAGTTTTCTAGTCATGAGTCCAACAGAGTACATTCCATTTCTAGTCACTGGTACAATTCAAGACAATTATGAAAAAAATTCTAGCAACAAGTCAATTATTTCCTTGATCCTGTCAGAAATGTATGTTAGATTTATCTCAATACTAAATTTCACTAAATTCTAAAATGCAGTAAACAAATAGAGGAATCATACATTAATTTTAGTCAGTACTGTTCCTAGTTTTTCTGCCTCTTGGAAAGTTAGAAAGTAACTTCTGCAGTGCATATTTATTATAAATTAGTAGATCAATTCTGAAAAAAATTAAGTTCATTTTTTATGTATTCATGGTGTTGCTTATTTCTATTTCCAATCCATACTGCAATGCTTCATACAGAATGCAATCCCTTTGTTGCTCCTGACCTGCTTTAAAATCTGTATGGATGTGAAAATTTATTTTCTCTTTTCTAATGTTTTCTTTTACTCACTTGATGAATGTTTGACAGTAAAACAATTTTTCTTCTCAAGATTTTCGATTTCCCCAACTTTTTGAATACTGGACTGGGTTTCTTTTAAGATGTGATTTGAAAAGGATTTAAGCACCAGCATTTTAAAATCCATTTTCTCAGAAGTTGCCTGTTTGAAGATTTTTGGAGACTTTGGCTGTTTGTGAATACAGTTTAGATTTTCAAATACTACTTGATTTTGAAATATTCAGATCGTTCACAAAGAAGCTAGATAAGGCTTTTGGTGTCCTTTAGGCTTATTCTCCTCATTAACTCCAAACTGATTTTTTTTTTTTTTTAAAGCTATGTTGTTTGAAGAAAGTCAGTGGGAAGATGGGATTAAGCCCAGGCTTCAAGATTTCCTGATTCATTCAGAACTTCCTGTCTATTTGACAGTTCTTAGAAAGTGTAGCTATCCATAAAATTCGATAAACAGTGAAAATCAATACAGTAATATTATATATTATAGTAATTTTTATAGTAATATTTTATGTTATTATATACAATAGAAAGCCATCAAAAATGTTTTGCCTGCTTTTTTTAAAGATGGATAATGACTTATTTAGACTATATGTATATATATGCATTTGTTTTACTTTGTGAAAGAGATGTATTATAAAAAGAAGGTTTGTAAGACAGAGAGAAACAGGTATAAAATTCCAGAATAGAATGAAGAGTATAGAGAAATATTTGCAAAATATTACAGATCCACTGGCACTACCTTGTTCACAGAAACACACCAGGTAATTTCATAGAAGAAAGCTTTCTACTTGTTAGTTTAAAATGTTCAAACATTTAGTTTGCAATATTGCTGTATCATATAAGGGCTTTCATATGCTTTCCAATATAGCTTCTGACTGGAAGTATTAGCTGATGCAGCAGCATAAATAAAGAAATGTCTAGATTGCTATGGTTCCCAAAGGTCATTTTTATGAAAAGATCAGGAAATATGTTTCATTGAAATTTAAAAGAAAACTATATCAAGTTTAATAACATTGTTACTATAATGACATAAAATTCTGTGAGGTGGTGTACTGTTTAATATTTGACTGTCAAGTTTCCACAGCGAGCCTGAGATGTGTGGAAGCATTTAAACTTTTTTAACTGAAATTGTTTTCAATTTTATTTCTGTTTCATTACCTGATCTATCTTTTTCCACCCTTGCTATAATGCAGCTTTCTTTTTGGTTGAATCTGATGTTTTCTGTGAAGTACAACAAAAATTCAGAGAGCTGTACACCCAGGGAGATTCTGTGTGAAAATGTATCCCGAGATAGCCAAAATCTCTCTACTCCAATTCACTTCCTCAATCAAGATAGAACCCCGGCAGTGGTTTAGAGCATGGCAAGGGGGCCCCTGTCAGGATACAGCTGCCTTCTGGGATTTCTTAGGGATGGCATTGTTTGAGACAGATTGGCATCAGAAGCTGTATCCACCATCAGCCTTTCTGGAGAAGGCAGAGGGTCCAGCTGGCATAATGCCTTCATTCCCAGGCCTGCACTCACATAAACAACTGTAAAGACAACCAGAGCCACCACCTGCAAAGTCAGAGCAGTCTCTGGCTGCACACAACCCTTTGTTGGACATGATGTTGAGTGCTAGGATTAGAGAAATGAAAAGTGTATAGCTTGGCACAAATCTGAAAAAATTGTGGTTTTAGATAACTAAACAAACCAAACCCCATCCCCAGTCCTGAGAGCAAAATGAGTTAATACACATGAATAACATGTAAAATTTTGTGATCAAATGTTTCTGTTGGTTTTGTTGTTTTTTGGTTTTTTTTAATTGCAAGATTGGTTTAGCACATTTCCCTGGGATGGATTTTAACAGATTATTTTAAGGGCTGTTTGGATTCATGAGTATAGAAAACATGAGTGTAGAAAACAGGCAGCTGTAATGTACTGGAAGGATTTATTAATGTTCCTGATGAAACAAGAGTCTGAAAAAGTAAAAAAGGGACACAGTAATTGCCAATATTCATTTGTATGCAGGTCCATCTAGAAGGTAGGTGACACTTGTCATCAGAGGTTTTATGTTCTATCTACTGGAGGCCATCTCTCAAGTGGGTCTCAACACAACATAGGTGTCTGGGGCATCCTTCCTTTCTCCTCACCCCTCTGCAATGCTTGCTCAGGACTCACCCCACACTGGCCAAGCAGCCCTCCATTCCTTAAAAGGAGATTTTTTTTTTTTTTTAGTTACTGCAATACTGGGCTTTCAGGAAAGATTACTCAGGTAAAGAGCTCAAGGAGCCTCTCTGCACAGGAGGTTTCAGAGATGAAAAAGCAGGCAGAAAAGTTACCATCTCAGTGTAGCTACACAGCCTTGGTCACAGATAGCATAACCTGTGTTAGAGGCAACTATCATCCTTTTAAATTCTGCTCTTTCTTTTCCATAGGAGTACATGTAGGCAGGTATGTGTAACTCCTGTGAGGGCAAAACTAACTGATGTGAAGGACTATAGATATCAAAGGGACAAAGGGAAGGCACGACTGTTTGGTGAGATCACATGGAAGGGATAGCAAGGGACCATGACTTGATGAAAGTTTGGGGAATGATGTAGGTTCAGCAGTTCAAGCCAAACACAGGAATTAGAGGGTCATGAAATTAAGTATTTGGTTTTCAGGGGAAAAAAAATGGAACTACTAAGTAGTTAAACAAATGAACTATTTGTTTGTCAGAACAAATTACCAGATTTTAATATTACAGAACAAAGAAGACTGCACAACAATGTAATGGTTTCCTTAGTGTTGATCTCTTTTTTGGATAGAGTATTCTCTATTAGGACATGCTGAAAGCCACAGTGTTTTGGGAAAAGGGTGGCTCAGGGGAACAGAAATATAAAGACTGGGAAAAGGACTAATCAGGGTGTCCTGATTAGCCCCCTCGCTCTTTCCTGTAGACCATCAGACTGTGGTTTGCTAAGCCAGAAGGTGAAAGAAAAGGCCAAACTTCTCATTAGCAATGAGTCCTCTGACTGCTAAAGCTACAAGTCATCCTGGGTGAGGTCAGTTTTCTATGGTGACTCGAAAGATGATGTTGCTTGTGTCAGCAGAAGCTCAGCTACGGTCACAGCCACACGGGTGTGGACACTGCTCCTCTTGGGGAACCACCTGGAGAATAGACAGGTTGCTGCATGTGGGGAAAGAGTTCAAGAAATCTGGGAAGGTGGATGGAGTTTGAGGCATCAGCAGGAACACCGTGACTGCTTCCAACCCAAGGTTACAAGTGAAGGGGAAGCTGCAGTCCATGCTTGGCAAGGCCAGGCATGCTGTGGAATAATCTGGGCAGCATCAGGTCTCTTTTTTTCCCAAGTTCAAAGGCCTAACCAAAGCATTCTGGGCACCACCAGTGTGAACAGGGAGAGCCCAACAAGTCACTGCCGGTGCTCTGCTGCTCTGAACTGTGGCTGTTTTTTGCTTACAGGCACTCTGTTGTTTCATGTTTTTATGACATCAGAGTACCTAGTCCTTGACAGGTGCTCCTAGGAACAATTATAAAGAAAATAAAAATGCTTCAGCTTTCAAAACTTCTGAGAAAACTCTTGGGGAAAACATACTGAAGTTTTGGGTTTCAGTGGGCTATTATACAAGGTCTGAAAATTCAAAATGCTGAAAAGAGAAAGTTGGGATTTAAGTCCTTGAAAATAAGTAATGTTAGAGTTGTCCTAGTGATTACGTCACTGGCAGCTATTTCTTCACAGCAAAAGATGTACCAAGTACTGTGACATTTATGGAACTGCTCCACCAAGGGCAGCTCAGTGCTGTTATCATGGTCCTTAGGACAAAACAATTCCCTCAATTAAAAAAAAAAAAAAAAAAGAGGATTCAGAGTTATACCACAGAAAATGTGTCTGGGTATATTCTAGTGAGGAAACAAATTCACAAAAATAAGCATAAAGCAACGGATGGTAAGACACTATCTACCTTGAATGGTGTCTGCCATGGATGAGACACAAGGTAATACAGACTCTTGATACTAAATGAACCTCAAAGTTCTGTGGTGGCACTTGCTTGCTGGGATTGCTTTTCATAATGAAAAGAAAGTGTTTATCCCAAGAGGAAGCTACAGAGAGGTGGGAGCCTAGCTGCCCTTCCATGTACACCACTCACCAACAACTACTGTCATATCACTTGCTGGATTTATTGCACAAGCAGAATCTAAAGACTGGCAAGGCTGCCAGCATGCTGCACACTGGCTGGATACCTGATTTGCCTGTGTCACTACTCACCCAAGACCTGAAGAGAAGTTGTCAGGAAGAACTGAGGGCTCAGACAGGCTGTTAGAAACACATTAAGATACATGGACTGTATTGTTACTTACCATGCCAAGTCTTCAAGGAGTGGAGTGTTGGAAGCAGCCTTCTTTGCTATGTGGTAGGGATGCCTAACTTCAGCATCAAGGATGGGAAGAGGAGTCCCACTCTTTGACCACTTAAGCTATTCAGTACTTCAAGTGTTGTCAAGTGTTGGTGGCATTTGCTGGCCAGAATTTCTTCTTCTTATCAGAGAGACTGGTTTTGTAGTACACAAGTGGGTGATGCCAATGCAAATTCTGGAACTAAAATCAAAGCTGGCCTCACCTATCTGTGAGGTGGGACTTCCACTGCTGGTGTTACAGGAATGGAAAAATAATAAAAGCAGTTTCTATCACAGGGACGTCACCAAGTGTGCCAGGTCATCTTATTGCAAAACCAGAGTGCTCCCCTTATTCATCCTATTATAGTCCTTCTTTTTTTGATGAGGAGTGAGTTATAATCAATTAAAGGTAAATGATAGGAACTATAGGGAATACATTCCTAATCAAATATGAAAAATTACCATATACCTTGTATACAAATTACATCATGAGCAGAAAGTAGCTATGGTTGATTAGAGCAATTAAATGTTTTCTTTAAGAAAAGAAAAAACCTCCAGTGAGAATATTTTAGAAAATGACTTTTTAATCATCTGTAGAACTGCTAAAATTACTCTCTCCTAATAGTTTTAAAGTGTTCCTTAGTTAGAATTAACTGCAATCCCTTTGCAGAACAGACAAATACTTCCCCAGGAACCTGTTTAGAGGAAACTTTATTTTTAATCACAAGATCACATCCATATGCTTTTACATAGTTCAAATGAGACTACAGCAGCTTTGGGCATATTTCCCTGCTGTGCAAACACCCACAAACTTTGGAAGGATTGAATGGGAAAGATCATGTTCTAAAACCAGGCAGGAGGACATGGCACACAGCAAGATCCACCCCTCCAGCAAAAAACATTAATACTGATTGAAAAATTAGTTGTTTCGGTGCTATCTGATGTATAGTAATCAGAATCCTACCACATTAATAAATCAGCTAACACCTTCAGTCTTGCCTGTTTCTTCATCTACCATTATCCTTGCAGATACCGCTGATTCTGCGTGGGTAAGGACAGATTTGGGTGGGGGAAGGACAGTGGTCACCTTGCTGCAGATGAGCAGTCCCTACTCAGCAGCATGATGAGAAGAACGTGTGTCCTGTGGGCAAATGATAAGGCTTTTTTAGCTTGTAAAAAACAAAAGAAAAAACCA
>VZRH01007910.1:354373-372332 GCA_013397555.1 Urocynchramus pylzowi | reverse complement strand
CCCAACAGAACAACAATCTCCTGGGCATGGCATGTCCCAGTATTCCACTTCTGCCTGCCCTTGCATAGGAATGCTGCCTGTTGGCACAGCCTGAGCACAGAGGCAGGTATGGGCAGCCAGGGACTGGCCCCCGCTGGAAATGCCAGCTGGCACCTGATGTGGTGTGAAAAAGCACACCAAATGAAAGCACGGGGACTATAATCAGACTCTTAGAAGTGGCAGACCTAGCAGTGGTCCTATCTGAACAGAAGGAACACATGCTCTAACAATTGTCCGAATTTATGTCAAGAATGTTGCCAAGACTGATGTAAAATTTCAGACCTTGTCTCAAGGATACTTGGGAGGCTGGAATAAAAGGAAAGGGTGAAAAATATTGAATAGCCTATTTGGTCAACCCAGTGCAGTTTTCATATGAATGTGATCTTTTTTAATCTTGGTGGAAAATTCACAATATTATTCCTTTTTCTGCCAACTTCAACCATACCTTCCCTTTGTGCCTGCAAAACAAAGATAATTATTTTTTACTCACCTGCATAAAATGCTTGAAGAACTCCAGATGATTGAAGATATAAAAATGGAAAGGAAATGTGTGTATATGCATGTTTATATATAATTGTTATTATTGTTACAGTCTGGCAAGAAAACAAAGATTATTTCTAGCAAAGCTTTGGGGTTTTTTTATAGTTTTAGAAGCCGTTTAATAAATAGTATCGGATGAAACCCAACTGCTTTTGAAATCAATGAGAACTGGATTATACATTGGAGAGGAGGAAGCATTAGCAGAAAATGTTTACATAGTATTTTTTATCTTAGATAATCACCATTTCTGCCTACATCTTCTGAGAAATTCATTCTGCTGCTCCAAAAAATATATAATGATTTCAGGATAATTTCAGAGGTCAACCCCTCTGAAAATCTAAACCCATTATTTAAATACTTCCAAACAGTGAGTCAGATCAGTAAAATTAGGCTGAGGAGGACAAGGTGAGAAGTCATTTAGTCATCTGACTCAAAAACTGCAATACATTTTTTTCTCTTTTCCTCTCCCACTTTTAGTCTTCTTTAGATTTAGGATTTCAAATTACTTCTTTTTTTCATGTGCATTATATAAATCAGCCAATATTAATAGAATGTCTTCTAAACATAGCTTAATTGTCTGCCTTTCCATTTCCCCCACTATAAAAGTTAGCAGCAACTATACAATTTACTCCATGGACTAAATCCTGGCTACCGTTCATTTCCAAGAAAACTGGAGCATTGCGTGTGTTTCATGTAGAGACACTGAAGTGAACATTGGGACATTTATATAGTCATACAGTTCAGCTCTGAGCTCACTCATGAAATGTACCATATCCCCACAGCCAAATTTTTCTGTGATTCAGTTCTTCTGTGACAGCTCCACTGTGCCCATCAATGCTGCATTGGAGATGTTAAGAGCTGAGCTGATCCTTAGCACTCCACAGCTTCCTGAACTGCCTCTACTTCTACAACAAGGAGAAAAGGAGATGTTGCCTTACAACACCATCTCTTTTTTTTCACAATCTACCTTCTGAATCAAATGGAATAACTCAGCATTTCTCAGCAGCATTTCTCAAGTGATAGCTGGTGTACAAGACTTTCAATCCACACAGCACAAACTCATCTGCTCTGTGTGGGGACTAGGCTTGTGTTCGGGCCCTCAGCTCTTGTTCTTCACGCCTCTCAGGTCTTGGTGATGTAAATTATTTTAGCCCACCAATTTGAGTGCTAGGCCTTTTCAGACTGTAAGGGCATAGTCACTAACACAGTGGGAAAGATTTGATTTCAGAAGATTGCAGTAAAACACTCAGAAGGAAAGCATTGGGCTAATACTAAGGAATAAGAGTCTGGAAGAGTGCCTGGGTTCACACGAAAAAATATAGTTTCCACTACAGCTTGTCAATGAATATTGAAAAAAGATGAGTGATGATTAAGAGTTTAAAATAATCTCCTTTCCACCCTTTCACCTGCCTCCAGTCAAACCATAAAGCCAGCCATGCCTCTGGCTTACATTATAATGGTATTATTGTTCATGGAGGTTTGGCCAGTCAGCAGTCAATAGTGAAGAAATGACAAACGTGTGTACAAGGGAGAGCCTTTGGAAAGAAAAGAGAAAGGAAAGAAGAAAATTTATTATGGCCAGTCTACTGATGAATGCAGGCATTAGAATAGCAGATGTAGGGTGTATAAGGGTCTGGAGAGTGAAAAGCTAAGTGTTGCCTCAGAGCACCAGGAAATGGAGCCAGGGTTGTGAAAACCATCAAGCTGCCTGAGCCCTGCATTCCTTAATGTACAATGAAATGCTTTGATAACCGAAACCAAAAACCCTAAAATGGCAAGCGCTTCCTGAAAGAACCCTTGAAATAAGGATTGCTGCTAATATGGGGTGGTTGTCAGTGTAAAGGAGAAAGATGGGGGAATAGGAACTCTGCATGCTGGAATGGGAACATTTCCTTCAGCAAGTGGGACTGCTTCTTGGGATACACCGAACAGCAAGGAAACTACTAGGAAGGATGCAGTCTTAGCTCCAAGGTAATGGATAATCCAGAAATAGTTGTTTCTCTTCCTCAACCTTTTTAAACTGCCACAGGAGACCTCTTTCCACTCAGAGCTCAGTTATTCTTCAGCATCGACTTCTCAACACACCACTTTGGCTTTCACAAGTAATCTGTTGGACAGGCTAGAAAATCTGTGCTGAATTCCCTCGCCTCCAATGTTTGGCTTTGCTTAGGAGAAGATTTGCCCCAAGACTCAACATGTGTAATATTAAGCGTAACCTTTTCTTAGCTTTATTGTTCTTGCTCCTAAATCTAAATTATGTATACCTTGGGTGAGTTTATGTGTATTTGAGTGAGGGAGAGAAACTCAAATGGGCATGGAAAATGTGGACTCCATTCACCCTATATATGCTGTAATATGAACAGACTCACAGAGGTGTGTGGGCATATATAGATTTAACCACATCTACTGTAAAGAGGAAAAAAATGCTGAGAAGCATTTTGTCATGTTTTCCACTTGAAAAGTGTGAGCTGTGGAAACTCAAAGTGATCACATTAATATTTCTCCTGTAGTTTCTTTTCTGATGCTATTTATATTTCTGTGCTATTAGTTTGTTATTGGGAACTCGACAAGTTTGTGAGGTGGGTTTTTCTCCCCTTTCCCCATATCTTGAATATATGCACACATTTGAATTATGACTTTCCTACAGGAACTAACAGCTGTATGTGCAAATCATGCATATAAATCAATTACCGAGGCCTATGTACTATAAATGCACCCATTAATTAAGCAATGTCAGATGCTATGAACCATGAAGTTCATTACATCTTTAGCATTCAAACCAAGGATTATTTGAAGAAGCAATACTGCGTTTACCTAATAGTTAATGAAATTAAGCCAGGTTGTTGCCAACATTCTTATTTTATGCCTAATTCAGTGTTTAAATGTTTATGAATAAAACACTAACTGCTGAAAGCAGAAATGTTGAAATGTAATTACTGGTAAGTTATAACGCACTTGAGGACTCATTATACCAGACTTGGGAGTTTTAAGATCACCAGTGTAACACAGTCTCCAAAAACACAGATTTTTTATGGGCTAAAAGCTGGAAAGACATAAATGCTGTTGAATTTGTCCTGGCTGAGTGGAAATTTTGATGATCGTGGTAGTATGATTTATGGGTATAACATTTTCCAGTCATTACGTGGTTGCATTTCACCATTGTGACATGATTTGCATATGTGAATATCTCTGCAAATTAACTTCTGATGAGAGCTACATCTGCCTGGATTAAGAAGCTCCTATCTGAAAACCAATCCAGCTGCTACCCTGAAGGACCTATTTGAAAAAGGCAATCTGCAATGTCATCATATATAGTTTTTCCATATGTATGTCCTGATTTAAGCTTAAATGTAAATATTGCATGACAGTATTGGTTACTTTATTAGGGTTTATTCTGCCAACTAAGAAGCACTCAGTGATGTCAATGTTAGGATTAACTCTGCTGTGTAGCATTCTCCTCCATTTCAATAATCTGTCTACAGACAGCTGCTTATCAAGAGCTAGACTGGTATCCATCAATGTTGTTCAAAGCCATTCTTAGCCAGATGCATAAAAAAGAAATCAAATTTAAAAAGAAACAATGCAAAGGAAAGAAATAAAACCCCAAGATTCTCCAGAAAAAAAAAANAAAAAAAAAAAAAAAAACAAGGAAAAAACCTGCAAAAATCTTTAGCCAAACTTCATCTTCTGCTGCTGGCTCAGCATTTCCTAGGATCAGGTTTTTCTGCTGGAGGATGTATATCCATAGAAAAATGGTACAGACTCTGACAGAGAAAACTTGCATGTGGGCTCTGAATGCAACTGATAGACACAAGAGATAAAGTCAGACAGTCAGACAGACGGGGGAGCACAGAGGAAAAATGAAATAATATTTTTTTGCAGAATAACAGTAAATTACTATCAGACTCTTCCTGAGCACTTGGCAGAAGCCCAGTAATTTTTTTGCAGCGCAGTAAACTAGGAGCTTGAAGAAGGAATTTAAAGGAGAGTCATGAGGCAGGATTGTGAAGGAATTGTGGAAAAAAACAATAGTGTTTTTGAGTGCTGCAAAAAAAAGAAAGGAAGGGAGGTGGGGATTGGAGTGTGTAGAAGCCAACATAACCACTTGGTGCAGAACTTTGAGGTGAGTGTGGAAGAGATAATTGGAGAGTAGTAACATAGCTAAAGCAACTGACAAATGACTCCTCCTTGGGGTGGCCTTCCAGCTGTTTACCAAGGTGGTTGGATTGCTTTGGACAGGCTCTGAGAAAGCAGCACCCTCTCCAAGATGCAGAGTTGTGTATCTTCAAGGCTCAGGTGGGAGTGACACAATGTCCTGGAGAGTGGACAGCAGTGGCAAGAAGCACAGGGATAAGCTGCACAAGGAAAATGAAGAAAATGAGAGCCTTGGGGACTTCAGAGCAGATCTGAGACACTTCAGAGGCAGAAGAGGACCTGGTATTTTTGGGTAGCAGGAAACAGGTCTAAAGAGGTGAGGTAGCAATGGGAGTCAGCAGCAGAACAAAAGGAGATGAGTTTGTGTTCGTTCTGACAGCACTCAGAAACAAACTGAGAGAGAATCAAGAATCGGAGCCTTTATTAAGTAAAAGGAAAAGTAAGAGAAGAACCAGAAAAAGAAAGCAGAACTGACCTGAGAGGAAAAAATATTTAACATGGGATTTGTGTGCTTTTTTAGGAATTGAATAAATCAGATTTTTTTTTATTTTGTAGGAAGCATTTTGATTCTTCCTGATACCAAGTTTTTAAGATATATAGCAGTTATTGCACTGAAAGTATGAGCTTATCATCTCTTCTTTCCCAGATATCTACTAAGATTGTTGCTGCTTGAACACACTGCTTTTGCTAAAAGCAATTCCAATTAAATTTTAAAATTGTGACAATATAGATAAATTTATAATGACTTTCACTTTTCACGTGAGTTGAAAGCTTGAGATACAGAAGTAAACAGCCAAACCCCAAGGAATAATTGGAAACCATTCCAGCAGTTCATATGTACAGTCTTAACTAAGGCTTAGCTATGTAGAAACCAAAGCCACACAGTTACTTGTACCTTAGTTATAACTGCTTTTGATCCCAGTGTTGTAAACTAAAGGGGAAGTACAGTTCAAAAATGGATAAAAACAGAAAAAGTGTTCTCCCACTTTTCAATAAGAGGCAATAAATAGCAGTGTGCTAAACACAAAGTCTAAATGCTAGAATAAATTCACACACAAAAGAAAAAAAAAGTTAACAAAATATTTGCAGGCAAAGGCATAAATAAGCCATGCCCCAGGAGTTAAACACGTGCAAGTGTATGGACCCACCTATTCTTAGACTGAGCAGTGACTTACTCAGTCTTCATGCAAATGTAGCGCTAAACAAGAAAAGGATGGCAGAGGCAAAGCCACAATACATTTATATATGCCATTTATAGATGTGCTCTCAGACTGGAGCTGGATTGCTCCTGCAATGGCATGGAGACAGAGCTATTGCCCTGCCTTCAATCCCCTGTATAAATCTAAGTCTGTTGCTTGAAACCTCAGAAGCTGCAGCTGTTTGTTGCCCAATATAACAAGTTATTTCCTCAATGGGTTACATCCAAGGATGTGCAACACTGCTGAATGTAATCACATGTGAAAAGGTTAACAAGTGAAAGACATATACTTAATCTTACCAGCATTCATGAACAGCAATGAGATTCATTCCAGTTCTTAAATCAAGACTCTGATAGCAGATATGAATGCAGACTAAGGGAGGGCAGAAGGAATTCTCTCTCTAAAGCACAGCTGATCTCACAAATTAAGAAGGGGTAGAGAGCAACCTGGGGAAGACCATGCAATTTTAATCCAGCCCAGGCTTTGCTCCCTCATAAAGCAGCTGCTTTCAGATCCAAAAATTAGAAATGCAGAGTCAGCAACACCAAGAGAACACATTGCCTAATTGTAAGTTTCTCCTTATCAGGAAGTGTTGGTTTTATTACTTTTTGAGATGTCTAGAGGTAAAATTCCTGATATTGTGTGTTGCCAAGGAAGTTTCATGTACTGATTGTGTGCAATAAGAAATGTAAGAGATTTCTCCCAGTAAGCAGAGTTCACAGTGGCCATATTCCCATATCCAACCCAGTGTAATTCCCAAATGGCTTTGTGAAGGTCTGAAGAAGCAAAGGAGTAAATAAACTCATTCTCTGTCAGATTTGCAGTTGTTTCTTCTAGAAGGACTGCCTTGATTGCTGTCTGTCTCTGTCATTCCCAGGTGGATTCACACAGAAATCCTTAAATGATGTCAAGAGCAGAGGGAGCTAGAGCAGTGACATATATTGGCTCTCAAATTATTGGGAGATATCTTGATTTTATTTCACCTGACACCAGTAGTCACTCTTCTGTTCAGCATGGAGAAACACAGCACAATATGTCCTCATAAGGAAAAGGTGAAAAGAAATTGTATTATCTTAGGGCATCAGGTGCTCATTATAGCCAGCAATTAGAAAATCTCAGGTGTTATGATGCTTATCCAAGCCTTCTAATATGACATTGTTACATAGGAAATACAGCAAATATCAGGTGTGACAATGCCAAGATTTGTGTTTATCAACTGAGCTCAAATTAAAAAACAAAACCAACCAACCAAACAAAAACCCTCCAAACAAAGGAAAACCGCAAACAAATAAAAAAAACCGCGACAACAACAAAAAAGAATCTACACCAAAAATAAGCAACTCTTCCCCCATCATTTGGCACATCCAGGTTAGGAAAGAACAAAGTACCTACCCAAGAATCTATATTTGTTTTTCGAAAGGTAAAGTCAGTGGATTTAATTGTAGGTGTTCTTAGTGTTTTGCTTACACTCCCTACCTAACAAGTTGGCAAGAAGTTTTCCATCATTTTAAGTAGACTTTGAGCCTTAGAAGTCACTTGCCATGTTTATCAAAATGGACTAATGCTTTGTATTACGTATATTTTAGATGGGTTTTGAGCACAATAAGTCCCTATAACACAGGGCTTTAGTCACAGATTTAACATGCAAATGTCTGTGGAAAAATTTTAGGTAGTTGCTTCAGAAGGGATATACATATTGCAGCACAGACAAATCTTTTGTTGGTTTTGTTGATAAAATCTAGCCCAAGAGCAAAAAAGGACCCAGCTGAAGCTAAAGGAAATATTCCTTCTGTCTGCTGTGGTCACTGTGTTAGCTCTGGGTGCTTTTACTGTTTGATGATTACCTAGTGGTCAATGATACTAGTCAAAAATACTGGTATTTTTATTCTCATTCCTCAGAATTAGGACACACAGTCCTTCTCCCATTTAGTGTTATGGTCCAGAGTGCTTAGGAAAAAAGAATGAATTGTCATCCTACCTTTAGGGATGGATAGATTAGTGGGACAAGACAGAAACGCCTGCATTGGCAATATTTCAGCTATACTTGCATGGTGGATGAAGAGAGTCCTTTCATTTTTGGGTATGTTCATGAGAGGGCAGAAAAAACAATGAAATCTTTGGCATTAATTATAATGCCATTTTAAAACCTTCAGCAAGTGTTCTACATGTGCCCAGATGATCATGTGAATTTATTTTAAAACTAGATACAGTGATCTTTTCATGATTCTGTTTAAGGTCAGAATAAATTTGTTTTTTGTTGTTCTTAAACAACTGAAGAATATTTTCATTTATCTCTTCACTGCACTGACTTCCTCTCTGGCCATGATTGAATAAATGAAAAGTATTAACTCTTATTCCTTCTAGTTCCTGCTCAGTAAGCTCAAGAAGTTTGGACAACACAAGCAGGTTCCCATTTTTCATCTAGGAACTCACACATCCAGAGAATAGTTAGCCTCTGTCTCTCTCTCTTTTTTTTTTTTTTTTTTCGTTTTCATGGGATCTGGAGAACAAATGTCTTTTCTCAGAATATTACACCAGCAGCCCTATCTTGTTTGTCTTAATCACCTAAGAAGTTTACCTCCACCTCAGTTGCTTGAGTAATCACTGATTATTTTCCTGAGTGAAGTGAAGGGCATTACACCCTACAATACTGTCATACCCCTTTCCTTTGGTTGCTGGGTAGCATTTGTGCCAGCTCCCCGGTGTAGGCGGGCAAAGTTCCAGCTGATTTTTGAGTGAGAAGGGTTTTGTCCAAGGGCATACAGTGAAATGCACATCCAGATGTCAGGCTCTGTGGACATTCATTACTCTGCAGTTTGAAATTACTTTCTATACTTTGCACTCTGTAAACTGTATACTTTGCACTCTGGTCAAAGGCAACATTGGCCCTAAGGCCCTGTATCCCTTACTCATCTCTCCAGACCTCACCTTTCTTGGCCTTGATCCTATTGCATTTATGTTCTTGGTTTTGTAGTCTGGATTGCATTGCATCTTTTCTGTCAGGTCCAGTGTCTGGGTAGAAAGCTGATCTGGTACTGCTGCAAGAAGGATTTGACTCCTCTTTCTGTCTGAGGCTTTTTTGGTGGAAAATGAAATTCTGTTCAATGGCATTCTGGGGTAGCAGATAAAACATAATTTGTTCCTGGGATATCTACAGTATAGAATAATCTAAAAAAAAGTATGAGCATTTCAATGATAAAAAAAAGTATAATATTTCAACAGGAATTGTTCTTGTACTATGTCATGAACATCCTCATTAGTTTTTCTTTGATAATTAGGTGTAACTGTTCAAAAATTATTAGCTGTATTGAAACAAAGACTTTTGAAAGAGAATCAGCATGAATACTTATTGTTAGTGAATTAATTCAGAAAAGCCTTGATTAAGCAATATACACCTAATTTCACATAAAAATGCTGATTTTTTTCCCTGAAGATTAACTGTGAATTCCATTAATATGAAGAAATTTATGTCTGAATATTAATTAGAGCTTTGAGAAAGTATACTCGTGTGCTATGCTGGAGACAGTCTAAGTCACATATGCAGAGGATGCAAAAAGAGTGGAGTGAATGGCTTCAGCTTGTCTTTGTTTAGGTGGGACCTATGTAAAGGCTCAGGAGTGTCTGTGAACCTCAGTCAACTCTTGATTTTCCCCTGGTTTTGGCAGGTCACTTTGGGCTTGACTGCTGGAGCAGAGAAGGAGCAGTAGCTGAAAATCTTCTGCCAAAGGCAGCTGCACCAATAGCTTGGTTTTACTCAGGTCTTGTCCATTTTGTGGTTACCTGTAGCCCAGACACTGCAGAATTAGTACAGTCCCTCTATGTGGCCAGCACATGTTCCTCCAAAGCCTCAGAGAGTCATTGAGCCTGGAAGATATTGGAGGATGAGGATGGGCTGGTTCCATAGGCAGGAAGGCACGTGGACAGCTGCATGCAAGAGATTCTGTGACTCTGTGCAGCGTTGTCACTGCTGGAGCCTCCACCACTGCCATTAAGACTCAGCCACTGCCACCACTCCCATGGCAGCAGCCAGGCAATCTGTGGTGCACTACCAGAATCCCTGGACACTGGACACATCCCATACGGCACCACCCTCGCTGGCTGTCCCTTACTCCCCTTGCACCCTGGCATTGACTTGGCTGTGTCTCTGGGCACCCTTTGTGAGGCTTTCTCAACCAACATGTGCATGAGGAGTGAGGCTAACTGAGGATGCTCATAGGTTAATTTCCCAGCTGTCTGTATTTCACAGCAAAGGCTGGGGTTATTGCCTCTGAATCTCTTACCCAGGTAAAATACCACACACAAGTATTTCTTTTTACCACAATCAAGCAACCCTTAACTGCCTAATGCATCAGGGTATTCAAAGACATACATAGGTTCAGTTTCATTATAAAAATAAAATAATATGAAATTGTGAAAAGACAATACAAAAGTGTGTAAGACAGATGTGCAATTAATTCTCCCTTTTCTTCCCTGGAATTCAAACATACCTCTTAGAACAAATGGGCTGAGGCTTGGGACAGTAATAAATCTTTGATTTTAATGTAATTTTGAAAGAATCACACATCTCTAAAAGATTAGGGAAATATAACTTTTATTTTAATGCGAGTAGTATTTTACTGGACCCTGGCAGGGTATTAGAGAAATTATCATTTTCTCGTTAGTCTAACTGCCAGCCAGCTCTTCTTACTTTCCTTTTCTTCACAATGTAGGGTGTCTCAGATAAAATGCTACTCAATCAAATTAATTAAGAGGGAGTAGAATTCTAAAGAATGAGTTTCAGAAGGAATCAGGCCAGAAACTTAGCATGTTCAACACTTCAAATGCTTTCTCAAGTTCCAGGCTTCAGTGGTATTTAATTGTTTTCTTGGGTCAGGTCCTAATAGTTTGGCTTTTGGATTAAAGCAGGGAAAATTTTTATTAGACAAAAAGGTGCCATCAAATGGATTTATGAAAATATAGACACGTTGCTGAATTTCTTGTCAAAATAATTTCCTTCAAGAAATTCAGCGCTGTCAGTGCATTCATTTTGTAATTAAATGTTTTGACAATTCAGGCTGAAACAATCATTTGTTTGAAAATTCCTTTTTGCTATACAGTTGTGAAGTGTGAAATCAAGACCACATCTGACTTGATTCTTTTCTAATCAATTGTTCAAAATAACTGAGTTTTGTGCCAAACTGAAATAATTATTCTTTGAGCTGTCAGAACTGCTGATGAACACAAAAAAGGATGAAACTGGAATAAAAGCAGTTTGTGTACAGAACTCAAAATTTGTGAGCTACAAATAGAAAATCTTTTATGGATATTCTATTATAACTTTGCTTATTCAGTTGTCACATGCCATTGTGTTAACTGCTGTGAATGCAGAGTAACTATACAGTTTATTTCAGCATGGGTATTGAAAACAATACTTATTACTTCAACTGGGACATATTCATCTGCATCCTGTTCTAGAAAGAACTATCTAGTTGTTAGTCACTTGTGATTAATACCTCATTATTGTAGAATGCCCACTGTAAAATCTCCCACAGGGACCACTTGTACAAATCAGGATTGTGAGATATCACAGCCTGGTCCAGATCTGCTGACTGCTGGGTCTCTGTTGCAATGGGATCCCACTGCATTTTCCAGCATGTTACAAAAGACTGGAGTAGAAACTAGATCCAGGCCATTCAGAAACCCTCTCCAGAGAAAGACCCTTCTTTCCCTCCTTTTCCTCAGTGAAAATCTCTCTCAGCTGTAGGCTCATGGTCATGATCCACCAAAAGCTCTCAGCCCAAAGCTTTAGAAGGAACAACAGCATTTGGGCCTCAGGACAGACAGTAACTGAACGCAAGCTAAATTCCAGGGTGGAGGAGATCCCTTCTCGTAGGGCATCTCAAATGTGAAATTCTCTGTGTCTATCTCCAAGGACTGGTAACCATCCTGATTTGGTGACACCACACTGTGGAAGAGATACGACAGCACTGCTCAGATTTAACACTGCTGCAGAAAAACTTCAGGCTAGACACAGATGCACAGGCCTCAGACTGTCTCTGTCAGATATGACAGGTCTGCCATACCAGAATCCTGCCCATCCCCTTGCTTGTTTGAACAATCATCCATCTTTGTCCCCCAGCTATGTTTTTAGGGACAGCATGATAGTAAAGACAGAGACAAAGGTATAGCACACATCCTCCTGTCTCCTCAAGGCTAGAACAACTGTGTAGACCTCTGGTAAATATCATGAGGCTTAGAGCAGCTCCCCTCAGACTGATGTCACCCCCCATATTCAAGTCCTCCATAGAGACTCAAGGTCTCACCTCTCACTTTCAAGTCCTTTAAGGAGAAAAGGTTCCATTTGCACTTAGAGTGATTTGATTCTGGCAAGAAAGACAACTTTCTTGCATGAAGAAGCACATCTGTTTGAAATGGTTCTTAAACCTTTTTTGGCAAAGAGGTCAGCTGGGGAAAACCTTGTCTGATCTCTGGTAGGACATTGAGGGGATAGGGAGCAAGGCATTAAGGGGAAGAGGTATGTACACAGTTAGCTCTTCCCAAGCTGAGCTCCCAAAGAGAAAGACACCAAAATTAAAGAGAATAGAGCTTTATTTATTTTGCTCTTTAACAGATCTGTGATTCAGAGGGTGTAATGCAAAAATGTGTGAGTCTCTTCTGAAAGGACAGCTATGGCATATCTGATATTCATGAAAACCACTAGAATTTTGCAACAGCCTCTGAAAGCTCATCTATCTCCATTTACCAATTTTCTCCCTTCTTCTCCCCCATATAGCATCAACAGATTGCCAAGTGTCTAAGGGAAGGTGCCAAGTAGGTTGAAATAAATATTTCCATAGAGAAGAAGTCGTGTTGTTAAAGCATTACTAGAGATTGCTTTATTATTTTTTTTTTCTTTTTAAGTAATACCAATTCAGTAATGAACATGAAGTGGAATTCGCTGAGATAAATGTGATAGAGCCAAAAAAATTTTGAGCAAAAAATTGGACAAAAGGGTTTCTGAAACTATCCATACAGAAATGAAGAAAGTCATGTAACCAAGAGCAACATACTGCAGATTTTTGTTCTAATTGTTAAAAAATGTTCCCTCCCACTCTTGGAACTTCTAGTCCAAGTTTGAGCCTGGAGCAAATTTTTACAGTAAAGTTATAAAACCATGAAAACATGGTTTATAATGGAAACACTGGCACAATTCTAACTAAAGTGTTGTGCCATGGGGTGCCTCTATAATAAAAAAAGAGTCTCTGAGCTTGTATGCCAGCCAGAAAAGCTAGAAACATCCAAAAAAAAAAAAATTTGACAGAAGCAGATGAGACATTGCAGTACTGTTTTTGAGATAAAGAAAGCACACAAAGTCCTACACAGTAAAGGATTACAAACAAACAATTTGTCACAGCTTTGAACAAATACAGAATAGGAACCACACTTTGAGAAAATGATGGGTTATTAAGGTATGGAATTTAATATCATTGTCAATCTATAAAAGTTTTACAACCTAGTCTTATTTGCACAGAGATTACATCCCCAAAGCTCAGTGCCAAAGACACATGTTAATAAGCTCACAACTTTTAATTAAGCAATATGTATAAGTAGATTCCCATTAAGCTGTGATTTGTGGGCTAGTTCATTACAGTGGGTTCCAGCCACCAGACACATATTCAATACAAATCAAGCAGCCTGCATATTATACAGCTTAATGTGAGCCTACTTGGGATATTTTATCACCAGTTCAGATTGGTGGTTCAGAGAACTATATTTTTTTTCTAAGATTGGGGGCAGCGACCAGAACCTTATAATGACCCCATGTTGTTTTCTTAATGAAACTATCCATCTGAATTGTTTAGTTGCAACTGGTAATTATTCATACAGTTAATCATAGTTCTGTTATATACAACATGTTTATGACATTCAGCAAGAACACATTTGCTCTCATTTAAATTAAATGTGTAAAATAAGGTGCAAAAGAAGGAAATATGGATACTAAGGAATGCAACAATAAAAATAATTCACACATTTTACTCTGAAGAGAGTGATGACATTTTCCAGGTCTTGGAATAATTCTCTTTAGAGTTCCTGAGTTATGCTAAAATTTCTGCACCTGGTTTGTGACACAGGGTGTTAAGCGGAATTTTTCAATCAGCTTTACTCATGACAGTGTGCCATGCCATTCACATTTTTCTTGCTTAGATGGATTTCCCATTGATTACATCAGCAGTGAGTAGTGTACAGCAATTTGATGCAACAGCATTAAAAATAAGATGGATATTCTGCAATATTTAATGCTTTTTATTTTTTGCAGGAGTTATAAGTTCATGGATCATTGGATCATCATCTAGGAGAAATTACTACAGTCAGATTTCTGGAAAATAATACTTCATCATAGCATTTTCTTTTGGTATTCCTTCCATAACAATAAGTGAATGAATTAACTTTGCTACACATTTGCAGTTATCAAGAGTGACAATTGTTTTTAAAAGCCTTTTGAGTAAGGATTCTATTGCATTTCACTGTAAGGAAACACACATTTTATTTACAAATTACTTTTCTCTGTAACCTCTCTTTAGACCCCAAAACCAAAGTATTTAGAGTTGATTTTTTTTTTAATTTATATTTTCTAATTTGCTACTGAAATATTCTCTGAACAGCCAATCTTAGATAACATAATGCTACTACCAAAAGCTTTCCAGTATTTATTTGGAAAGCAGAATTTGCTACTGAGCCCCAGGTTCATCTTATTCAGTATCTTTCTAATACCAGCAGCTAAGCCATGAGATTTTATGAAACCAGGGAGGGAATGAGACCCAGTAGAGGAGACTCCAGGCTGAGAGAAAGGAGTGAGCTCCTGAGAAGGAGATGTGAACTACAAATCAAGAAGACAAGGAGAGGAGAAAGATCATAATTAGCCATAGCCCTAAATGTAACAAGAAGACTTTTTCAATCAATATGGTAAGCTGCTTGTAGCCAATTAAAAGACTATAAAGTAGGGACAATGCCATATGTAGATTAGTCTAGTCTCATAAAAAGAGCCTTGAAGCAGTGTTGCATAGTTCATGAATTGATTTTGCTTGAAGGCTGAAGAAAAAGGAGCTGCAATATCCCGGTCCTATAGTAACAAAAGTGATACCTCACAAAAGTCCATTCGGTGCCAAATGAGTCAGAGGAGTTTTACACATCCTTTTTATACCAAGGTTTTGCCTCACCTAACCATCTTAGGATCATGCTGGTGCAAAACTATAGTGAAGAGTATTTGGGGTTTGGGGATTTTTTATAATTACACTGTTTCCAAATAAACTAGGGTAATGCAGGCCTGGGAAAACCTGTACCTCTGCCTTCAGCTTTAATCCACCCCTGAATCCTAGCACTTTTCCTTTGCCAGCTCTACAGGATACAGTAGCATATGGAGGAGTAAGGAAACTGCTCTGGAAGCTAAAGTGTTAAAAACAGTCTCCTGAAGCCTGCAGAGGAAGCGCGGAGTCAAGGAAAACACCCAGACATATAGCTGTTGAGACAGGAGCAACATTACAGCCATTAAAATCAAATGTCAAAGAAGGAACAATGCCTATTAGCTTTTAGAAGCCAAAAATGAACAGTTCAGCTTTATCAAACAAATGGGTTGCACTATCCAATTACTAACTTCTGATAAGCACCATGTCAATTTTGAAATTGTACTGCTGAGTCCGTGGAGAAGAAAAAGTAAATCCGAGTTATCCACATAACAAGGATAAAAGGAGGCCAAACTACTACAATCCTGACCTAATTACCCAGGCAAATCACTCTCCTTTCTGGAGAGCTAGTAGAAACACTGCAGCGTTTGCTGACAAAGCTCTGACCTTGTAGGAAGCCCCTTTTCTCTCCTCTTCATGTCCCATCTGATCAGAAGCCTTGAGAAGTCCTCTGACTGGGTCCCTCACTCAAAGCAGTATCTATCTCAGCATCTTTTTATTTTGTCCTACCCAGGAGTGTAAAATCTGGGAGTGTGTATGGCCCGGTCAAGTGGGCTTTGGAAGTTGCAGCCTGCAGAGTGAATGCTGCTCCTTATCCAGCACACAGAATTTTGCACAGCTTCACAGAGCTGCTGGCACTCTAAATAGGGAACCATTATCCTATTTGCTTCTCAAGGCTGATGTCCACTGTGTTCAGGGAACATACAGAGGCTAACATTCCTTCTTCAGTGTAGTTAAGTCTGAAGCTGGTTGGCAACTCCCGTTTTAGTGCTATTCTTACCCCAAGGTATGTGAGTGGTAAATTAAGCACGGGTTGAGTTTCTCAGCAGCAGAGTATATAATTGAAATGATAATGATAATAATAATAAAAACCCTCATAAATTACATTTTCTGAAATGTAATATGCACACACTTGCTGCTTTCTTTTTCATCTGTCTAAAATGTGTGCTAAAGTCCATGTTTCATCCCCAACCAGTAGGCTGCCTGTAAGGACTCCTACTTCAAAGTCTGTCTTACCCCTCACAACATTCATAATCAAATAAGAAACACAGGACTTCCAAATAAACCTTTAAACCTGACACACACACATACAGGTCAGAAATCCACTTCAGTCTCAGTTGTGTTGGATGACAGCATCATTCCCACCTGTCCTCACCACCTTTCTCCCAGAGATGACTGCACTCAGAACAGCTAGCAGAGTTGCTCATGTGAACATTCTCACCTGTTTTGGCTAAATGTGGTCCTGTGAGGCTTGAGCAGCTGGAGCAGAAGGTATTTGCTACTCAGTCTGAAATGGGTGAGGGAAAGCTCCCATGGGAGCTTCTCCTGCATGAAAAAGCAGCTGTAGATGATCTCTTCAGGTGGCACAGCTGTGCTCAAAGGAGAGCATATCCACAAAAATAGCAAGGGTAGAAGAGGAAAGCTAGAAATTAGCAACGTGAATGCAACATCTTAGTCTGTGCTCACTATTTTCTTTTCGGACAAAGCCATGCCTGTATTGGCTCTTTTGACAACCCTTCTAAAGTCCCTCAGGCTGTCAGAGGGGCAGAGACAAGCCCTCAGCTTACACACTCAGCCCCAGACTCAGGTAAAATGTTGTGTCCCTGATAAGGTAGATACATGTGCATGACGTCATTGGTTCATAAGGAAAGTCAACATCTAAGAGTTTTTGGTGGGTCAATGTAACTTGGTAAGTTTCTCAGTGCTTAAAAAAGAGCAGAGGGAGGAGGGGGAGCAGAGGGGAATCGGGGTCTGCAACCCATTCCTGTCCACCACTTGTTAATGAAAAAAAATCATATGATAAAACCATTAAAAAATTTAGGCTTTTTCATCTCTAATTTGAATGACATTACGAAAAAAGTAAAGCATGGTCTCTGATATTCAGAGCCTCTCTAATATATTCACAGATAATATCTGGAAAAAACACAAAAACCTTCAAACAGTGATTTTTTTTTATTCAAAGATAGAAAATAAAGACTGAAACAGCATCAACAACAGAAAAGGCTTTGGAAAGGTTTAAAATACAGAGCCTTGCCACTGAAATCTGTCCTGCTCTTGTTCCGTACACAAGCACACATATACATGGAGATTCTTGCACTGATTTCAGACACAATCATAGCTGTTCCTGCTCCAAATTCTCTGTGAATGGTAAAATTCTAAAATTCATCTGAAACATGAAGGAAAAAAAAAAAAAACCCTTTCTTTTTTTCATTTTTATCATTTTATGTTGTAAAGACTCCATGCCTTTGGAATAGGAGGCTATTATAAATATATGTCATAGCTCAGATGAAGAAGTTTTCCAATTTCATTAACAAGTAGCAAGGTCTGTGCATATACCTCCCATACAGAATGTTTCAGAAAAATGCCCTATTATGTCTAGTTAAGTCAACCTTGTGTCATTATTTCATATTAGCCTATATGACAGGATTGGCATACCCAGGAAAGATGCATCAGAACCATTATGTGCCAGCCAGAAAATGAAAAAAGCAATTCTATGTTTTGAAATCTATGTTAAATAACATGTTCTCAAATATTTTGAGAAGGAAAGGTTCTATTGGTTAAAAAAAACAAAAAATCTGCTAAGGC